>PVIA01000098.1:194494-469737 GCA_004024845.1 Tonatia bakeri
AACTTCATTGTATCACTTGGTTGGCGGGGCGGGGGGTGGGGTAGATGCTGTTGAGTGAGCATGCATACTGTGTGGCTATTGCATTCAAAATGACTGAGCAAGTAGAGCAACAAAGCTGCATCCAACTTTGTGTTAAGCTTGAACATTCCTCCACAGAAACGATTCAGATGATTCACCAGGTTGCAGCTATGGGCAACTGGTGATTGGCAGCTTCATCATGACAACACACCCACTCACCCATCACATTTCCTGCAGAATTTTTTGGCAAAACATCAAATCTGCCAGGTGACTCAGCTCCTCTACAGCCAGATTTGGCACCCTGAAACTTCTAGCTTTTCCCAAGACTAAAATCACCTTTGAAAGGCAAGAGATTTCAGACTATTGATGAGATTCAGGAAAATACAATGGGGCAGCTGATGGCAATTGGAAAAACTGTGTGAGGTCCCAAGGTGCCTACTTTGAAGGGAACTGAGGCATCATTGTCCTATGTACAATGGTTCTTGTATCTTCTTCAATGTCTATTTTTCATATTACGTGGCTGGATACCTTCTGGACAGCCCTCATATATATGTACAAGGGGAGGACCACCCCAAAAAACAGAATTTATTTACAAAAAGTTGTGTATTGTTACATGTTTAAGCTTCAATCACCTTCAAAGTACTCTCCATTTGATGCAATATACCTATCTAGATTTTTTCCACTGCTCAAAACAGTTTTTTAACTCATCGATTTTGATGCTTGTTAGTGCTTCTGCTGGTTTTTTGTTTGCTTGTTTGTTTGGCCTCTTTCAAATCAGCAAAATGTTTCCCTTAGAGGACTTTTTTCATCAAGGGGAACCAAAACAAAAAGTCGCTTGGGGCAAGAGAAGGTGAATAGAGAGCAAGAAGCACGGAGGTCATGCCGTTTTTGGTCAAAAATTACTGAACACCTACACATAAATCACCATCATGAAATTGGCAGGCACATTTAAAGAGTCCTCAAAAAATATTCACTGAAGCCAAACACAGCCTCTCACAATACCAGCTGATACAGACGGGTGCCTAGAACACTCACCTAGTGAGGGAAGCCTGTACTACAAGGGGTCTGCCCTCCAGAAGATAATTCCATTTTGGGGGTGTCCCCCCTATATAATTTTTGCATATTGTATATATATTTCTTTAATTGAATTTATCAGGGGTGACATTGGTTAATAAAATTATATAGGTTTCACATGTACAATTCTATAATACATCATCCGTATATTGTGTTGTATGATCACCACCTAAAGTCAAGTCTCCTTCCATCACCATTTATCCCCGATTTACCTTTTTCTACCTGCACCCACCACCCTTTCCCTTTGGTAATCACCATACTGTTGTCTGTGTCTGTAAGTTTTGTTTTCGTTTATTTGTTTTGCATAATCCTTTCACCTATATCCTCTAGCCTTCCAACACCCTCTACCCTCAACAGTTGTCAGTCAACAAATTCGTCTTATGGCTCCTCCTAACCGTGGACCATTCAATGAAGGGAAGTCTGAGTAACAAAGTTTATACTTAGCTAGACTGACACTGTTCATAGCTACCTTGGAGATTTTATTTGGAATAGCTTAAAATTATAGATTAATTTACACTAATTGACATCTTTAAAATACTCAGTCATTCCACCCGTGAAACTAATTCATCTCTCTTTTTATTCAATCTTCCTTTATGTCTCTTGAAATGTTTTTAAAGTTTTTTCAGAATGGTCTTGCACCTGTTTTAACCTCAACTACCTTACATTTTTATTTTGAATGAAATCTTTTAAAATTACACACTTTAATTGATTGCAAATGACTTATAGCAAAGGTTTTGATTTCTGTAAGACTGTGGAAAGTGTACTTGCTACTACTCTGAACAATATTAGTTCTTTTTTTTGAAATGGCTAGTTTTATTTTTAATCATATTTTATTATTATGCTATTACAGTTGTCCCAATTTTTCCCCCTTTTCCCCCCTCCACCCAGCACTTCCTACTCCCTCAGACAATCCCCTCACCATTCTTCATGTCCATGGGTCATGAGTGTAAGTTCTTTGGCTACTCCATTTCCTATACTGTACTTTACATCCCCGTGGCTATTCTGTTACAATCTATCTGTACTTCTTAGTCCCCTCATCCTTTCACCCATCCTCCCACACTACCTCTTACCTGGTAACCAACAAAATGCTCTCCATATCCATGATTCTGTCTCTGCTCTTCTTGTTTGCTTAGTTTGTTTTTAGATTCAGTTGTTGACAGATACGTATTTATTACCATTTTATTGCTCGTAGTTTTAATCTTCTTTTTCTTAAATAAGTCCCTTTAACATGTCATGTAATAATGATTTGGTGATGATGAACTCCTTTAGTTTTTTCTTGTCTGGGAAGCTCTTTATCTACCCTTCAATTGTAAGCGATAGCTTTGCTGAGCAGAGCAATCTTGGCTGTAGGTGCCTGCTTTTCATGACTTTGAATATTTCTTGCCAATCCCTTCTAGCCTGCAAAGTTTCTTTTGAGAGATCAGCTGACAGTCTTATGGGAACTCCCCTTTAGCTAACTAATTGCTTTTCTCTTGCTGCTTTTAAGATTTTCTCTTTAATCTTTGGCATTTAATTATGATGTGTCTTGGAGTAGGGCCTCTTTGTATCCATCTTGTTTGGGACGCTATGCTTTCTGAACTTGCATGTCTATTTCCTTCACCAAATTAGGAAACTTTTCTTTCATTATCTTTTCAAATAGGTATCCAATTTCTTGTTAGCCTCCCCTATCACCCCAGCTTGGTACTCAAGGTGTGCCCTTCATGTGGGCTGAGCACACCCTCCTCTTGTAGTTGAGCCTTGATTACTGTTGGCAGGTCAATGAGAGGGATTTACCCAGGCCAGTCAGCTGCAAGGACTGGCTGTTACTACTGATCACCAATCTCCGCCCTCCGTGGAGGACCAGCCATACAAGGGCAGGGTAGTGGTGCTCCAGTGTGGTCTGTAGCTGTCCACCGTGTGAGCAGGTTCTGGGGTTTCCTGGGTGGTGCAGACCAAGGTCAGTCCCCACCTGTGAAGAACAATATTAGTTCTAACAATTTGTGTGGTTAGATTTTTCTATTTAAACAAATCCATAAAATACAAATGTTGAAAATTTTGTCTCTTTCTCCCCAAATCTATGTCTTTGGTTTCTTCCCTTTATCTTACTGAATGATCTAGAACTTCCTCTACAGTCTTGAGTAGTAGTAATGATGGAGGCATTATTGTCTTCTTACTTCAAATGGAAAGCTTCTAAATTTCACCATTATGTACCATATCTCCTATACAATTTTGGAATGTACTGTATATTAATGTAAAAACTTTTACTTCTATTCCTAGTTTAAGTGTTTTTTTATTCTGAATAAACTTTAAATTTTAATTGATGTTTTCCAAACTTCATCATTTAGGAAAATCATGTATTTTTTCTTCTTTATTCTGATTGTGGTAGCCAGCCTCAAGATGATACCCTGTAACCCCCACCTCCTGGTATTCACACCTTTGTGTAATCACCTCCCATTAGTGGACTGGACCTCGTGCCCGTAAGATGGTATGTTGCCTCTGAGACTAAATTTTTAAAGGTTTTTCTAGTTTTATAAAATGAATTAGTCAGTTTTCTGTCTTGCACTGTTCTATAAACAGTTTGTACAGGAAGAATGACCTGCTTCTTAAAGATTTGGTAAAACTAATCTGGAAAATTACCTGGGTTTGGTGTCAGTAAAGTGAAGATTTTTAAAATTACCAAGCCAATATCTTAATTACTTAACAATCATTCTCCTTGATTCAGTTTTGGCCTGTTATATTTTTCCAGAACAATGTCCACTTTGTTGACATTTTAAAATTTAGTATAATAAACTTGTCCATATTTGTCATCTGAGAATTTTAAAAATATCTAGGTATCTCTGGTTATAATTGCAATGTTGTTTATTTATACTATGCCTTGGTTAATCTAGCCAGAAATTTGACTATTTTATTAAATTATTCAAAAAATCAATTTTGGGCTTTGTTGAGACTCCCTATTACTTCCTAGCTTTCTATTTTAGTGTTATAATTACTTCAGCTCTTGCCCTGGGTCCCAAATTGTTTCTCCATGGTTTTTTTCCTTCTGTCATAGTAAGTGGCATCAGTCTCTACATGTATAAACCTGAGGCTTACTCCCAACATTCAGTCCATTAACTAAGTCCTGCTAATGCTGCTTTCCAACCACCTCTCTTACTAGTCCCTCAGTCCCAGTCCAACTGCCATAGCCTTTGTTCAGGCCCTCATCATCTTTTATAAGAATTTCTGTACTCATCTCCCAATTTGTTTTTGCCTGCTTGTTCTCTCTGTCTCAGTTTATCGTCCTTATTTTATCCTACAATGATCTTCCTACATGAGGCCTTTCACGCCTCATGTAGAGGCATGACAGGTTCACAGTTGCTGCCACTCCCTGAGGTAGAATCAGATGACTACTGGTGCCCTAAACACATTCTGCATCATAGTGCCCTCACATCTGTGCTCTTACTGTTTGCTTTGTGCAAGCTACCATTTTTCCTCCTTCTCATCTTCAAATCATCTTTCACAGCCCAGCTCAAAATATGACTTCTCTGTTGAGCCTTTACTTATGTACCATCAAGGAGAGCTAATTACTGATTGCCTGGAACCCCAGAGCTCTTTGTATAATTTTTATTGTTTGCACATCCCACACTATGTTGTAATTATTTGGACATATGTCTTCTTCCACCAAACTGTAAACTGTTTGGGAAAGTATAGCGTAGTAGTCATTAATTTGCTATACATTAAATACATGTTCTAAGAGCCAATATTATATCACTTCACATAAAACTTAGAAAACTTCTACAGTATAGGTCCACTTGCTCTCCTTTTATCGTTTATGCTATAATTATCATATGTAGTACATGTATAATATTACGAGCTGCAAGAGACAATATTATAATTTTTGCCTTACATAGTTAATATGTACTTTAAAGAAATTTCCTTTTTTTAGATTTCATTTATTTTCAGACATAGGGGAAGGGAGGGAGAAACAGAAGGACAGAGCATCAATGTGTGGTTGCTTTTCACGTGCCCCCACTGGGGACCTGGCCCACAACCCAGGAATGTGCCCTGACTGGGACACGACCAGTAACCCTTTGTTCGAAGGCCAGTGCTCAATCCACTGGGCCACACTAGCCAGGACAACAAATTTTCTTTTATAGTTACTCACATATTTGCCATTTCTGATTCTCTTCATTCCTTCCAAAAGATGCAAGTCTCCATCGGGTTTCATTTTCCTTCAACCTGAAGAACTTTCTTTAGCATTTTTTGTAGTGCAGACCTGCTGGTGGCAAATGCTCTTGGTTTTCTTTCATCTGAAAGTATTTAATTCTGCTTTCATTCTTAAAGGATATTTTCACCAGATGTAGAAATCTGGTTTGATAGTTTTTTCTTTCAGTACTTTAGGTTTCATCCATCATCTTCTGATCTCTATTGCTTCTGATGAGAAGTCAGTGGATTCAAATCAACATCCTTCCAGATATAATTCAGGTTTTAGTTTTTCTGTCAGATTGTACAATTTTGTTTGTCTTTAGGTTTCAGGAGTGTGATTAGGATGTGTTTAAGTGTGCTTTTCTTTGGATTACTCCTGCCTAAATAGAGTTCACTGAACTTTTTAAATCTGCTAATTTGTCTCACTACTATTTCTTCAAATATATATTGCCTGCCCCATTCTCTCACTCTTCTCCTGAAACTCCAACTACACATGTGTTATATGTTCTGCCATAGTCCCACAGGGCTCTGTTTGTTTTCTATTACTTTTCTTGCTACTCTTCTGAGTGGGTACTTTCTATTGATATCATCAAGCTCACTGACTCTCCTTTTTCATTTCCACCTTTCGTCAAGCCTATCCACTGAACACTTTATTTCAGATGTTCTAAATTCTTTAAATTTCGATTTGATTTTTTTTCTATTTCTCTACTGAGACTTCCTATCCATTCATTGCAAGCATATTTTCCTTTTTTAAAAACTTTTTAGTTACTTAATTTTTTAGAGAGAGAGGGGAAAGGAGAGAGAGAGAAAGAGAGAAACATCGATGTGTGAAACATTGATCAGGTGCCTTGCACAATTGCCCCAACGAGGGACCAAACCTGCAACCCAAGCATTTGGTCTGATCACGAATTGACCCAGCAACTGTCTCTTTGTGGGACAATGCCCAACCACCTGAGTCATGCTAATCAGGGCACAAGTATATTTTTCTCTCCATCCATGAGCATAATTATAATAGCTACTTTAAAACCCATACCCATACTCTCAAACATCTGAAGTCATCTTGGGGTTGATCTCCATTGACTGTCTTTTCTAATGTGACTGGGTCATATTTTCCCATTTGTTCATATGTCAAGTAAGTTTGGAATATAAACTGGATATTGTGAATAACAGGTTGTAGAGACTGTGGATTCTGTTATATTCCTTCAAAGAGAATTGATTTTTTTTATTTTATTTATTTATTTAGTTAGTTAGTTAGTTAGTTAGTTTAAGTAGACAGTTAACTTGGCTGAACTCAAACTGCAAAACTCCATTTCCTGTATACTGAGCAGCTGGCCAAATTTCAATTTATTTGTATAGACAAACCTGGGCTACTTGGAGTCTGCCACATGCATATGTGATTCAGCAATCAGCCAGAACTTTGGGCAGAATCTATAGCCAGAATTTGGGGCTCCTCCTCTCTAGATCTTTCTTTTCTGGAATGTATTTCCTTTCTAGCACTTGTGGATGCCCCAAAACTTACCCTCTGGCTCTTCAAGCCAGTGATACTGTTGACATTCTATCTGTATTTTAATCATGGAAAATTGCTACAAATTAGGACTTAACCTCAGGCTAAAAGCTATAATAAACAAATTCTCCTTATATCATCCTCATCTTCCAAATGCCAACTCCCTTCCACTACCTGCCTGCTTTTGTTCACTCTCCAGGACTCTCAGATAACTTTTTAAATATGTTATCCAGAGTTTATAGTAGTTATCTATAAAAAGGTTTGTCCAACAAGAGCTTATTGGTCATATTGGACATGAACCCAACAAATATTTCTAGCTCTCTGCCTTTGGGGCACATGGAAGGATTGTGCTTTTTGCTCCCCTTATAGATGGGATGATAGTATGTGAGATGTAAGTAGAAACTGTGATTTGAATGTTCCAAATGGTGGCTATTCCATCAACCTGGGTCCTGAATTAATAGAGACCCCAGGAAATCCTTGTTTAATTGTGAGCAAGAAATAAATCTACACAAAGCTGCCTCTCTTATACAAATATAATCAACATCATCATAAGTAGCCAAAATACCCTGGTGCAAGGCATATACATGGCCATGTGATGCGGATCCCGTCTCCTGGGGTCTGCGGCATTATGGATGAGAGGAGACAAATTCACATGCACCACCAAGTCCTGTGGAGGTAAAAGGACAACATGGCTTCTCTCTCAAAAGGAGAAAAAGCCTCAGAGCACCTTGGCCACTCTCTCAAGAGGAGAGCACCTTGACCCTTGCCTTGACAAGTTTTATTGGGTTCAATTTGCACAGGAATACAGGGTGTATACATAAAGCTCATCAGTCATTGTCAGGCAGAAGTGATTAAACAATAGATAACATTAAAAGAACTCTGAGGGCTTATTCTGAGTCAGGGTCACATAGTTAAAAGGCCATAAAACTTTGGGGAGCAAACTCACTTCCTACTTGGACCCTTATCATTGCAATTGAGGGTATTAGAAAAGTAGATTTCATAGGATTTTATGCATTCTTTCTTAGGCATGATTGCCCTAGGGAACCTGCCCTTTCCAGCACAGGGCCGCACCCACCTCCAGCCTTGTTTCAGGCTTAAGTCATTGTTTTAGGCTAGGGTCAAGCAGGGGAAACAAGGCAGCTAAGAGATTAGGAGACTTCTTGCAGACAGAAAGAGGACTCAGGCTATGTCAAAGCCAAGAAGCGAGGGTCCATTATGCCCTTTTTCTATAGCCCCCCAAGTCCTTCCCTGAAGGCCCCCTTCACAACTGTGCCTGTCTTAGGTCATCCCTCTTTTGAGGAATCTTACCAATTATTGGCTAACCAGTCATCTGCCCAGGGCCAAGCAGGGTGACGAGAAAGGGGACAGAGGTGGTGCCTCTACAAGGAAGATAAGCTTTGTCTCCTAAGTGGCTTATGGTTCCAAGGTCCTTTACTCAGCTTTAGCCACAGGGAATTACAGCTTCTGAAACCAGGCAGGGCAGTTCCCAACAGCCATGGCCTTGCCCATCACTCTTACTCTTTCTTTAGCATTAGTGTCTGCATTAGGGGAAAGAGTCTGTGTGGCCCATCCTATTCCCACACAGATACTCAAGTGACTTTTGGAAATGTCACAACTTGCTTCCCCACAGGTCACTATATCCACAGCAGAAAGAACTCACTTTAGCCCTTATAGCTTACTCATATACAGAGGCATAATACCAGTGTGCTTCAGAATGTGAGCATTGCACTCAGAGTCCTGAGTTCAAAATCTAACTTTGCCATCATGTAACTGTGGATTTCTCATTTACCCTCTGTATACCTTAATTTAGTTTCCTCATCTGGAAACTAAGGGTGCTAAGACCATACAGAGTATATTTGGGAGTGCATAGCACATAGCAAGGATTCAAAACAATTAGAGCTGTTTTTCTCATTTACTTAATATTCAGCAAAATTCACTGAGAGTTTACCATTTGCCAGAAACTGTGCTAGGCACTAAGAATACATCAGTGAACAGATCAGCTTGTTGTTGGTAGGAGACAGCCAATAACCAATAAATAGGCAAACTATGAAGCTTGTTGGAATATGATCAATGCCATGAAGAAAGAAAATGTAGAGAAGGAGCAACTGCCAGAGCCACAGCTACAAACAGGATGCCAGGGCAGATCTCTCTCCTAGAAAGGACACTTGAGCAAAGGCTTGGAGAGAGTGAATGAGTAAGCCATGAAAAGATCTTGGAAAATAGTGTCCCATGCAGGAGGAAGAGCCATTGCAAATGCTTTATGGTGGGCAGAATGGCTGAAGCGGAGTGAGGAATGGGGTTCGAGTAGTATGAACCTTGTCCCCATTGTGCGGACTTCAGCAGTTAGTCCAAGACAGGCTCAATGTGGAGTTTTGAGTAAAGGAATGACGTAACCTGACATGTTTTATTGCTTTACAAAATTAAAAAAAAAACAAACAACTTTTATTTTGCAGAGAAAGGAAGGGAGAGAGAGAGAGAAAAAAAAACATCGATGTGAGAGAGAAACATGGACTGGTTGCTTCCCATTATGTACCCCAACTAGGGATTAAACCTGTAACCTAGGTATGTGCCCTAACTGGGAATTGAACCTCCAACATTTTGGTGTAAGGGACAATGCTCCAACCAACTGAACCACAGAAGCCAGGGCATGAGCTAACATATTTTAAGAGGAGCACTCTCCCAGTTATGTTGATAAAAGAAGTCAGGGCAAGGGTGGAAGCAGGGAAACCATCTAGAAGGTCACAGCCAGGATTAATGCCAGGGGTAACGATGGAAGCAGCGAAGGTGATGAGAATTGCCAGATTCTGAATAGATTTGGAAAATACAGCTAACAGGAGTTCCTGCTGAAATTAGCTGGAGGGTATAAATTAAAGAAAGGAATCAAGGATAATTCCTTGGTCTATGACCTGATGAATGAGATAAACAGGAATGCCTTTATCTAAGATGGAGGAGACTTACGATAGAGCAATTTTGAGGGAAAATAATCAGTAGTTCAATTTTAGTATGTTAAGTTTGAGATGCCTGTTAGATATTTAAGTGGAGATGAAGAATAGATGGGTGGGTAGTCAAGTGTGGAGTTCAAAAGAGGGGCCTGGACTGATGATAAAAATTGGGGAGTCATTGGCATATAGAAGGTATTGAAGCCTGGAGGCAGGATTAAGTCACCAACAGAGTGAGTGTAAACGTGGAAAATGGTCAAGAACAGGGCCCTGGGCACCCCAACTATTGGAGAACCGGGAGAAGAACCAAAATCAGCAAAGAAGGAATTGAAGTTTCTTCTTTACAATATTGTCTTCTCTTGGCTTCTAGAACACCATGTTCTCCCATTCTCCCCTTCACCGCCCACTCCTTCTTGGTCTTCTTTGCTTCAAGGCAGATGAAATGAGACAAATATCTAATAGACCTGGCAGGATGGAGGTCATTTGCGACCTTGACAAGAGTGGTTTTGGTAGAACACCTGGGTCGAAGTGTGACCGGTGTGAGAGCAAGAGAAAACAGCAGGAATTGTGAACAGATATGCCGTGAGTACAACCAACTTTGTGATGTTTGCAGCCAAAAAAAAAAAAAGTGGGTAGAGTAATATTGGAGGGAAACAAAGGGTCATGGGTATATATATATACATATATATATATATATATATGTATATATATATGTATGTATACATATAAATACAGAGAGGACATCATATTTTTGTGCTAATGTGATTTAGGAAAGTGAGACAATTGATGAGCTGGAGATGGGGGATAATTTCAGGAGCAGTCATTAAACAGTCAAGAGGGGAAGGAACATGGTGCCAAGTGGAGGGGGAGGGACACCACATCCATGTGACAGGAGGGAAGGCAGAGTCCTGGCAGAGAGGCAGGTAGCATGGAAGTTCTGGTGGTGAAAAGATGAGGCAGTTCTTGTCAAATTGTTTTTATTTTCTCAGTGAAATAAGGAGCAAGGTTTTCAGCCCAGAGTGAGGAAGGAAAGGGGTGTTGGATGTTTGAGGATAGAAAGTGCAATGTAGTTATTTTAGAGTGTGGAAAGTAAACCAACTAGGGAAATGCTGTTGAAAAGCAGTGTTGAGAGCCCACTTGAGATTTATGATCATAAATTTAGTGACAACAGTTAGCACTGTTGTTTTTGTCCAGCATGTTAAGCTGAACAAAAGCAGGGTTTTACCAGGTAGTAGCATCTTCTGGGAAAGAGGGAGAGTGCACAAGAGCCTACAGAAGACAGCAACAGCAGGGGAGTGGTATAGTATCCAGGCAAGTACTACTGAGCAGCTGGGGGTTTAAGGCTGGACGGGGGAGGGAAGGAACAGCCTTACTGGGGTAATAGTTAATCTGCCCTGGGTGGATCCACTGTGTTCTGAATCCCACTCTCTCTCCTACCTCAATAAGCTTCCTTCCCTCCTTTGGCAACTGAGAGGCTATCCAGGGTACGGGACTCATTCATTGTCCTGGGGTCATAAGGAAACCAGAGAACAGTTGGAACTTTCATTCCCCCTACTCTGCTACCAAAAAACCAAGGCAATGTTTGGGATATTTAAAACGCCCTTGTTTGTTTCTGCCTCTGTGCAGCATTTATGCTGCTGAAGGACAGGGAGCTGGTAACCATGGGAGTGGAGCCTAGAGTGGTGGTGAAGAGGTGGATTTTAAATGGGGTGAACTTCATGCAGGCGGCACCCAGAGGTCAAACCTCATGGCCTCCTCAGAGTTCTTTGTTCATTCAGCTTACTGAGGGAGGGAGGCTGAATTCTTCCCTGCTGGGAAACAAGCTTTGAAAGGGAAAGCTTTTGCCAGACTCCATAAGGAGAGGGTGTGTCTGTCCTTGGGAGCAGGTTTCCCTGCTTTGCCTAAAAACCTTGGTCAGCAGGGAACTTTGGGCACCATGTCACTAACAGGACAACCTGTGATAGCAAGTAAGCCAGCTCTGCAGCATCCTGGATCCCGATTTCTTACACACTGTCCATTCTCACACTGCCCCTCCCTGGACAGGTGGCCACTCAAGGGGGTGGCCCAAAGCTCTGGCCAAGTCAGCCAGGCAAGGCCCCTACAGGATAGTATCTGGTGCCCAAGTGGAAGAAGAGGAAGGGAAATGGTCATCTCCTCCACAATCCGGAATGAGGAGCCCCAAGAGCCTTTCTTTCCAGGACAAAGTGCCCCAAGTGGACACACAGCAGGGCAAGGCAGGGCAGAGCAGGGCAAATCCGGGCCACAGCTCATGTCCTGGGAAGTCTCATGACTGCAGTGTTTTGCTGCAGGTTTCCCAGCTGCTCGGGGCGGGAGGCAGCCTGGGTAGTGGGGGCGAGAAGGAGGGAGGGGAAAGAGGAGGGAAGTAAACAGGAGACCAAAGAGAGAGCCAGTTCCCTGCGTTCAGAGAACACCAGCCGCCTCCGGTCCCCAGTGGGTGGCTGTACGTGTGGAAATGAAACTGGGAGGGGAAGGGAGAGAGGGAAGAGTAAGCACGCACTTCTAGGCTGCTATCCACCTACTTCTCCTTTCCCGACCCTCCAGCCTGCTCCCCTCAGGAGTGAGGAGGTTGGGAGGGAGACGGTTCACAAAGCGCCCACCCCCAAGTACACATAGCTGGTTCAGCTGTTAGTGAATCAGACACTGTCTCAGCAGCTTGTCACCTGAGCTCCAGAGGGGAACAGGGGGAGGTCTTGGGAAGAGGGGGCAGTAAGTGGAAGATCTAGTACTGGCTTGGATATGGGGTGATGCCAGGGGCTGGAAAGAATGGCTGACTACCTCCAAATACCTACACACATCTCGACCGGGTCCCCGAAACACTTGGGCAGCAGGGGTGGGACCAGGGCATGGGGGCATAACATAAACGGGAAGTGGAAGCAGGAGAGGGGGTAGATGTGTGAAGTAATGGGGAGCAGGGCTGGCGGGACCGTGGGGCAGGCTGCTACCCGCTGCCTGCCTGCGCGGGGTTAAGTGAGGTAGCCGAGATCGGGGAGGGGGAGGAGGAGGGGGAGGGGAGGAGGAGGAGGGAGGCCACGGGGGCCGCGGTGTCTGGCGCTAGTTGGACAGAGATGATGAAACGTGAGCGCTATATTTACCAAGGGGGTGGAGACCAGGCGAGGGGTGGGGGCTGGTAAAAAGGACAAACTGTTCCACAACAACCACAGGAAACAGCCCATCGTACTCACCGGGAGGGCCAAGCCGACCCCCCTGGCAGGCTTAGCTTGGAGGGAGCGGGTGATTCCCGAACAGACCACACCTGGGCACTATGATTATGGGGTAGATTGATTTACATAAATAAAGGCACCTTAGCGCTAAGGGCTGCGTGTGTGTGTGTGTGTGTTTGACTTTTGGGGGGCGGGAGACAGCACGGAATGGCAGGAATATTTCCTAACCCGGTGGCCCAACCATCGCAGGAAAGATTTGCCAGCAAACTGCGAGCACGATTCCTGCAAAGTCATCTCCCACTCAGCCTGGCCGGCCCGGCCACCCCGCCCGCGGACAGCAGCATCCGCCTCCCCCGCGTTCCCCCGCGTTCCCCACCTCCAACTCCCCAACCCTGCTCGCAGCGCTCAGAGTTGGGGTGCGGTACGGCCTATGTTTAGAAACTGATGTCATCCCAACACCCTACTCCGCAGTGTTCCTGGGGGTACCGCAGGGCAGGTTTTCCTTTTCCTCGTGGGCGTGGGGCACGCGGAAGATGCCTCGCTACCCACTCCCACCTCTACAACACACACACCTTCTCCCTACCTATTTTACCCCCAACAGTTAAAAAAATCCTCAGTGTCTAGAGTTACGAAACAGTGGTGGGGGCGGTACACGCACGCAGCGGGAGCTAACCCAAGGGGTTGGACCGCGAGGGACCGACAGCCCGCCCCCGCCCACTTCCCTGCCCCCTCCGCCTCCCGCCCCGGCGCAGGGGCTAAAGTCAAGGTTAGTGCATGTGGGCACGGGCGTCCGGAGCTCCTCGCACGAGTTTCGGGGGCGGGGGTTCCTCATCCCCCAATCTAGGGCAGTTTGTTCAACTGCAGCAAAGGGAGCTTGATGTTCCAGCAGGGAAGGGATTTCTGAGAACTGGGACTGTCCTCAGATGAACTCTCCTCCTCAGGCTGCTGCTGCGGTGGCCGCCTGCGGAAGACTTTTTAAAAGGGCGGCGATGCCAGGGCCCCGGCGCGCGGCTTGCAAGTGGCTGAGCCGCCCGCCAGTCTGCGGTCCGAGTCCTGCGCCCGCCCCCCGAGCGTGGGTGATTCATCGTGCACGGCGTGGGGCTTCTCTGAGCTTGGGGGGCTGTGAGCTAAACTTATCCTCCTGCATATGTATGAACGGGTGGCCTTTCTGCTTGGCAAAGGAGAGGCCTGGAGATTTGCGGAAGGCTGCTAAGTGGAGCGAGAGCAAAGTAGGGCGGCATGCAAGTTTTCGCGCTGCCCGGAGCTGCCCCTCCCTCCCCGGCTCCTGGGTGTTAACTGTCGTGCTGGCCACGGGGGTTTCGCCACACAGGGCTTTTACCTGATTGTATTTCAAATCCAGGAACTCAGCCATTGTAGGAAGCCGGATCCCTTCAGCCCCGCCTCTCTCCTCCCCAAACTCTCCTGCTAATTCCTGTGTTTACTCTTAAGATGAACACTACTTTCCCCCAAATTTGCCCTGTGAGCCTAGGCGGGGTCACTGAGGCCGAAGAGCCTAGGTCCAGAAAGAAGTCTGGATCCAGCCCAGCTTAAGGTCTGACACGTGATCCCCTACCCTCAGCGGGCCATCTGTTCTCTTTCCTTCCCGCCTAGAGGCTGGCGGCTCTGCCCAGCGCCGTCCACGCCCCCCCAGTAGGAAAGAATGAAAAAAGCCCGAGTTGGCGCATCCCAGTGCCTCCACAATGCGATTTTCACTGACATTTCCCGCCAGGGGATTAGCTCTATCCTGGCTAGTTGGGGAAACTCTGCCTTGGGCTCAGGTTGAATAAAAATCTCCACGGGAGGGGCTTGGGGATAAGCTACATTCAGCCTAGAAATACCTCATTTAGGGCTAGGGTGGAAAATTTATCTGGGAAAAAGGATGGGATTCTCTTTGAGCCCTCCAGGCCACTTCCCACAGACTAGCTTGGAGAAAGAAAAAGCGAGACCATGAAGTTAAGGAAGAAGGTTCTTAAGGGATTTTGAACAATTTATATTTGTGCCTGCTAGCCCATTAAATATTGATGTAAAGTATTCTGACCTTCGCTGCAGCAAAGAAGTGTTGAAAGAACCCAACTCTTGCCCGATTGTTTCCCTAGAATTTTTTTTGGGGGGGGGCGGGGGAGGGGAGGAGGAATCCCTGGAATATTTGGAGCTTGAAATCGAGACTGTGGAGATGCATTCATTAATTGAATCCCATCAATTAACTAGTAAGGAAATAGCTCTAAGAAGTTGTCCAAAGGAACACAGCTCATCTCAGGCCCAGGAGGCCACGGTTCTTGAGAATTTGGATAGTAAAGCCAAGGTTGCTGCAGAGTTCAGAGAGGAAAATGCATACTTAAAAACGAGAAACGCTGTGATAGTCTTTGAATTCTTTCTACTCCTCCCAGTTGGTTTGTGTGGATTTGAAATGTGTATTTATGAAGACTAACTTGGGGGGAAACAGACCTCATATTTATGTGGTGTAATATATACTTTACTGGCAAATTATTCATTGTAATTAGGAATGATTCATATTAATTTGGGATAATTTATTCTGCCAGAATTTTAATTATGATAACTACATGCTGGCAAAACAGCATAAGCTGGCTTTAATCATAAAACTTTTAATATGCATCCCAATATAGCATGGAAACCTGTTGTTGAAAATACAAGAAAAAAAGTCTTAATGTAGGAATTACTACTTTTTGTGAGATCTATATGTGTGTGTGTATATATATATATATATATATTCATACACACATACACTTAGAAGCCTAATTGAGGACAGAGTGCCTTTTTATTTCTGTATTTCCACATGCCTAGCTCATCGACAGAAACATAAGTATCTGGGGAGTGAATGAGTGGAAAAGGAGAAAAAGAAGAAAGTAGTCTACAGTTTTAGAATTGCTGAGTTTAAAAAGATACTCTAAATTAAGTAAAGCAACAGTAATGTTTGTAAATGTGTGAGAGAAATTCACACATATGAAATCTCAGTTTTCTTTTATACCTCTGAAATGAGTGAGTTGAAACAGTTCAGGGTTTATGTCCAATCCAAACAAAATTAAATTAAAGTGAATTAAAGAGAAGAGGCAAGAAACAGGGAGAAGAAAGTATATATTAAAAAAAAATATGATGATAAATTTATTCCAAGATCCAAGTTCCTGTATTACTATTTTCAAGGGAAGATACAGATTTTCCTTATTTTCTGAAGTATTGCCAGTATTAACTCTAGGGCTGTCTGAAGGTGCCCAGTGCAATGCCTCTTGTAATGCTAGTCTAAGAGACTGTGCAAGCAGTGATCATAGGGACACTGGAGAGATCCCTCTGGTGTTTGTGCTGGACCTTAAAGAGGCAAGCAAAGGTGCAATTACTAAGTGATCATGTATCCTTGGGGACAGAGTCTGTCCCAGAAAAATCATGAAGTAGGCCAATTCTTCTGAGGGTTAGTGAATTTTTTTCTAAAATTAGGGAGATTGGTATACAAGAAACCTAAGATGGCTTTACTTCTACATGCTATGATGTATATACGTATCTTATTGTGATGTGACGGTGATGATGATATTCTTGATTGACCAGCATCCCCCTTTTATACTTCCCTTTCCCATGTAGTCACCTACTATAATATTTTCCTGTAAACCTCAAGAACAAAATCAAAATAAATTACACTAGCCTACAAATTTGGAGGGTCAATTTGAGATCCTTCATTTAGAGACCAAGAACCTGGTATTACAATGGGGGTTATGGTTAGACCTCACTGGATCTGCACCACATAGAAGCAGGAACCTCTTACACACAATTAGGAAAGTGAATTGTGCTGACAGTAAGCCTTCTGCAAGAGAAATTAGCCCTAGATTCTTTTTTCAGCTATCAAGATGGAAAACAACCCCATCATTCATTAAGAGGGAGAGGCAAACTGAGTTAATCAAACTCTGAGTCCCACACTAATTGTTGATTAAGTAATGCCATAGTATTCAACAGCTAAGGATCTCTGGCTGGTTACAATTAAAAATCTGTTTAACATAGTTAATATTTCACAAAACCAAAGAGCTCAGTTATTGTAAAGCTCTGAGAGTTAGAAATCAGGTTATCTATTATGTCTATTGAGGGCTGTCACTGTCTACCTGATAAGGGAGACACGCCACTTCTCTGTGTCTGCTGTCTCCACATCTGCAAGGCCAAGGAAGGAAACGTGACCTAACAGTCAGGCAGGGATCTGGAGAAGAACATGAGCTAAGAATGATGTTGGGTGTTTTTGTTTTTTTTTTAGTCATACAAATGAGGGATTTTTGTCTCTATTTATTTCAATGTGGGTTACAATAGCTTCAAAAAACTTAGAATAAATTACATTAGGGAAGGAGAGGAGTTTGGAGGTACCACAAAAGCAATGATGGGCTGTTTCAATATAAAAAAAATAGCCCAAAATAGGAAGACTGTGCTTTAAAACAGAACTTTGTCAACTTTGTATTTTTAAGATAAAATAGTCGTACTTACGTATTGGATGGAGGGACTATTAAAAATCTTTCCTAAAGAATGCCTCATCCCAAAACTAGAGAGGGAAAATGAATTGCTGTGTTTTCATTTGTGTTTACCTTTAGGCAACTTGGCCTGACATTCAATTAAAAAAATTATAGACTCACACTGCATTTATCATCACCCCTGCCCTCCCCTGTACATTTCTCAAATGTACTACCAACAACACAAAAAACACAACGATGTGTCCAGTTTCACTACAGCTCTAAGCATTTACAAGTGTTGAGCGCTAGCTTTCGGAACGCCCTTCTGATTGGCTGAGCCAATGTCAGTGACATCAACCAACTTACTTTTGATTGGAAGGCTGGTTGCTGGGACTGTAGCGTTTGCAGGAAGTCACTTAACTGTTTGCGAGCTGGAAAACCTAACTAGAAGTTCTCTTTTATCATAAGAACGAATGCAACCGGCTAGGGAAGGTGTGCCCCACAGCTCCGCAAGCTGGAACTCGAGCCAGGAGGCCTGGACCAGCTACTGGAGTTGGAGGGACTCCAAAAGAGGAGAGGCTGCTTCTTTCCAGCCTCCAGGCTGTTACCCTTTTAAATGTCAGCGTTCCTGGCCGTAGGGGTAGCACGAGGCATCGAAACGGAACGGTCGGATTGGTCGCACGTCTCAGCTCTAGACGCACCTCTCTACTGAAAGGCCGTTCTGACTGGCAGGGGGAGAAAGTAAACAGAGTTGAATCACCCTCCCCACTGGCCAATTGGAGGGGGTTTGAATTGTGACGTGATGGGATTCTGCGAAATTGTTACTGAGCGAGAGAATGCCGGAACGGTGCAGACGGACAAGAGCAGGGGCTCAGAAACCGTCAGTGGACTGGGGGAAAAGTGTCTCTTAGACGTGGCTCTTGGTCCCACCTTTGCCACCTGCGTCGGGGTGGTGGGGTGAATGTCCTGGGTCTTTAGCTCCAGGGAGAGGCAGCGGAGGGCGTGTACCTCTCTTGCAGTTTCCTCTCGCAACGCCTCGGGGGCGTATTCAGTCGAATAAACTTGCGACCGCCACGTGTGGCGTCTTTCCAAGGAAGCCGGCTGGGAGCGGTGGGCGCGCCCGTCGGGGGGATTGCGCCGGGTGCAGGTCACCGCAGCAGCGAGAGGCGGCAACGCAGCGAATTCAGCACCGTGGCGGCTGCGTGCGGAGGCGCTGCGGGTTACGTAAAGATGAGGGGCTGAGGTCGCCTTGGCGCTCCTGAGAGTCGGAAGCGCCCTGCGCCCTGCGCCCCCGCCCCCTTGGCCGCCGCGCGCCGTTCGTCGTCCGAGGCCAGGGCAGGGTAAGCCGAACCTCTACAGCTACCCCCAAGTTTGACCGCGCTGCTGGGGCTGCTGTCGCCCGCACCATGTCCGCGGCCGCCTACATGGACTTCGTGGCTGCCCAGTGTCTGGTTTCCATTTCGAACCGCGCCGCGGTTCCGGAACATGGGGGAGCTCCGGACGCCGAACATCTGGGACTACCTGAGCACGAGATAACCAAGGAGCATGGTGACCCGGGGGACACCTGGAAGGATTACTGTACACTGGTCACCATTGCCAAGAGCTTGCTGGACCTGAACAAGTACCGACCCATCCAGACCCCCTCGGTGTGCAGCGACAGTCTGGAGAGTCCGGATGAGGATCTGGGATCCGACAGCGACGTGACCACCGAATCTGGGTCGAGTCCTTCCCACAGCCCGGAGGAGAGACAGGATCCTGGCAGCGCGCCCAGCCCGCTCTCCCTCCTCCACCCTGGAGTGGCTGCGAAGGGGAAACACGCCTCCGAAAAGAGGCACAAGTGCCCCTACAGTGGCTGTGGGAAAGTCTATGGAAAATCCTCCCATCTCAAAGCCCATTACAGAGTGCATACAGGTTAGCGTCGTCTCCCTCTCCCACCGACCTCTGGGGTTAGTTAACCTTTGGCCTGGCAGCGTTCCTGGGCGTTAAGGACAGCACACTTGGCCTAAAGGGTGCAAACATTTTGGATAAGATGCTGTTTAACTATTTAAATGTTTGAACCGTGTAGAGACTGAAAGCTCACTCTCCTTAATCGTCCCCAGCCTCTGGAAGCCGCGGAGAGCATTAAACTGGCGGACCGAGTGAGTGCTGAGTGCTAGCCCTGGTGCGTGGTTTCGTGGGGAGTGGCATTGCCCCTCCCCTATCCCGCCCCGCCCCCAGGATTCCAGCACCCTGCGACATTGGGGCTACCTAGGGTGGCTGGGGTTGGGGTGGGGGGGGGTTAAGTGACGTACCTTTTATTTGATTCTGTTGTGGGATAGCGGAGACGTGGCCAGAACCTGGGTAGATGCGGCACACTTTGCATGGAACCTTTTAAGGATGACTAAGGACTCATTTAGCTGTATGCTTGGTACTTTTCAGGGCTTGCCAAGGTGGTTTTAAATTTGGCCAAGAGTCTCCAGAGAGGTTTAAAATAACACTATATCGGGCAGCAGAGGAGTTTGATCAAGTGATGGTTGGTGGGTAAACTTCACGACTAGTTAGCCGCTTTAATGTGAGATTTCAGTTAATTTTTTTTCCACGTGACTCAGGTTCATCCTCCACCCTGAATAGAGCAGTTAGGGAGGAGGAGGAGGGGTGGTCTTCGGTGGAGGTCAAGATAAGGTAACGACTGTTGAAACGTTCTGGAGGCCCCAAGAAATGGTCTCTCTCAGGAAGAGCAAAAGGCAGGGATGGCCAGATAAATGTGGCTAGAAAGACGTTTGCAGGATAAAATGGGCTTTGGAGACTTCCTGGGACCATGATCAGTCAATTCTGTTGGTTCTGTTTAACATACTCAGAAAAAGTTGGGAAGTGTTGACACTTGGCCTTGCTGCCTCACCATCTTTAGTCGGGGGTTTCTCTACAAGGGCTGTTCCGACAAGGAAGCGCCCGGCTCGCTCTTCCCTTGCAGCTCCTTTCCCCTCTGTCCTCTGACACCATCTTTAAAAGGTTGCTGTTGGGATTACTTGGAAACGTATTGTCATCTTGTGTAAATTTGGCACATTTAAGATGAAGCCCTGGGCCTGTGGTTTTAAAATGATAATTGGTTGATTTTGTTCGGTTTTGCTTTTTAAAAGGCTACGTAACTGCATCTGGTATTTTATTTCCTTTGGAAAGTGCTTTTTGTAGAGGTGTTGCTGTTACAGGAATGAAACAGTTTCCTCTGTGGTTAATGCAAAATCAGGTTCTGTTTGGGGTTGTCATCCAGGTTACCATAAAACAGCACATTTTAAAGTTTGTATCTCTCAGGTTGTTGAAAGACACATGTCTGAATTGGGGGATGTGACCTTTAGTGTGGCTTGCCAGGGGTGAAATAGGGGTGTATTCAATCAAGGGTGTTACCAACAGCTGCTAGGCGGGCCTGGCTGCGTCAGCCATGTTCCCAGAGTTCGGTTGTTCATTTGGACACCCACTGCCACCTTGAGCAAAGGCACTTTCTCCTTCAGGGAGCTGCCCAGTTGTACAGCTGGGGAGGCCTGCAGTGTTTGAGTGTGAGCTACCTGAGTCCACCCAATGCAGAAAACTAATTCCCCACATTCTGAACCATTCAGCTGAGTGATTTTCTCAGGCATTTATAGAAATGGCTGCTTATGTGTGCGTGCATGCGTGGTGCTCTTTAATTCTCCATAAGGCAAGTCAGCTCAGCTGTTTCAGGAGAACCTTTTACACAGACAAGAAGTGAAATGTTTTCTGTTTTAAATAGCATAGTCAGTCTTTGGAAACTAGAGATAAAGTGATTGCAGGTGTCTTATATATGTTTTGGTGCTCTGTAATGCTGGGACATGGTTGAACCAAACCTCTTAGCCTCCGTAAATATCGTCAGAAGGGTACTCCTATGAAAAAAAAGGGTATATGAAGCCTACTCTGAATAAGAGACTTATAGGAGGTTCGGTGCATTCGAAAGTTTCAGGTACAGCTTCCAGTTAGACTGCCTTTGGGGTGGGGTAAGAAGCTTCCTGATTTTCCTTTTGTTAGTATTAAATCCAGAAGGTGGACAGGAGATAGCAGTCAAACTATCTGTATTCTGTGAAGATTTTAAGAGCTAAAATTCTAGCCACGCCCCCCTGCTCTATGTGGCCCAACAGAATCCCTCAGGCTGCTTGCTTATCTCCTCTAGAGCCTTCTATAGCTGCCACTTTATACAGAACCAATGGCTTTAGAAGTTGAGTCATCTAAACAAAATTTCATTTAATTCAGTATCACTATATCTATAGTATCCTAAGAGAAAGATGCTTTTGAGGCAGGCTGAGCTGGGTTCTGATTTGTCCTGTGGTTTCCCAGTTGTGAGACCTTAAGCAAGTTACTTGAATTCAGAGTTCACAAGGCCTGCTGCTGAATTTGCTTTGCACATCTGTTTGGCTTGGCCAACACACGGTTTAAAAATTTAATTAGTTACCAATATCTAAAAATCGGAGGATTTTGGCACAAATCCAGACTTCTGGCTTCTCTGGAAAAATCGAACAACCTAGCAATACTGGACCTGAATTTCTGCTTAGCAACAACAATGAGCTTGAACTGGTATTTCTTTTTATGGGGCAGTGCCCCTTATTTTAATAATTTTCATCGTCTCTGTGGGCATTTAAGTTTGCAATCTCTGCTTTATTTGAGCCTCACTTTTTAAATCCAGAAAATAGGGTAGTGTCACTGAACTCAAAGGGTTTTGTACAAAGATAAGGTAATATTTATGAAACAATAGGATTCCATACACAGTATACTCTCAAAAAATGCTGGATCTTATTGTTGTGATAGAGGCCTTCAAAGTTAAGAAACATAGGGTAAAATTATTTTTAAGTTGTACATTAGTTTATATTTTCTAATACCATGCTCAATGTGTTTTTTCAGCCTCTAGATCAGATATCTTCTCAGGTGATGTACCTCTAAAGTTTAAGCAGTGGATTGATCCATGGTTAATCTGAAAAAAGTACAGCAAATACATTGTTTTCTGTTTCCAGACATTTTGGACACTTTAGAGTGGAATTATCTTTCATATTAACAATTAGATACATTGGAGTGCTTTGCCTGAAAGCATATTGCCCATATTATCTGAAATGCAACTCACTTGAAGTTTATCCTGGCCCAGCACCACAGACCCACACCCGTGTCACTGCCCCTGCCTCTGCATGCGCATGTGCACACACACTACAGAGTCCCTTACAGTCCCCACACACACACGCTCCTCGGTCTCCCAGTATACACCCCAAACTAGCCTCCACAAACATCCACTCAGACCCACAGACTCCCTACACCCCCTCTTGTACCTGAGCCCCCTCAGCCCTTCCACAAGCACTTAAAAAAATTTTATTCCACATTTCTTGACATTGTGGTCACCCTCTACATACAGAATAAATATTTGGGGGATAAGGAGTATCTTTGGAGGAAGGAAACTACTGTATCCAAATTCCAGACAAAAGTCATCAAAACTGGCCGATGTGGAGTCACACTAGGTTGACACCCCAATGATAGAAACCTTAGGCCTTATTTTCATTCCAGGTGCAATTTTACTCTCTTTGGAGGAACTTAAGTTACTTGTCCTCAGATGGTTACAATGGGTTGAAGTTGATAACTGGTTAACAGGATTCTGAATGTTAGAAAACCTTAAATCCCAAACATCGCACTCCAATTCTATAGGGGGAAAATTTTTTTTTAACAATTAAAAAAAAATAGGGCAGAAGGAAGTTTATGTAAAACAAGGAGAGACAAGAGCACAAACACCCCAAGAGTAACTACTCCGTTTCTTCTTGTGCTGTTTGAGTACTTCGCTGCCAAGACTCTGGCTGAAGGGACCTGGGTAGCCCCCCCTGGAAGTTATCTTCCACTAAAGGAAAGAGACTTTCTGGCCTCTCTAGGAATGTCCAGTTCCAACTCAGGTGGGATGTTTCTTCCCTGAGTCTAAAGTTTTAAAATTTTGCTTATATAGATGTCAGGCTTACTCTGTGCTTCTTATCCTCTTTTCTCTTGATTACTAGAAAAACCTTTAGAGTCAATGATTTGGTTCAGGAGAACCCAGAACTATTAAAGGTGTGAGAAGAATCCACTTCCACTACTTGGGAAGCTGGAGTTCAGGGACAGGTCAAGGTCTTACTTTGGCCACAGCCCTAGGCCAGGAGCCTTAGCTCTGAAGTGGGCTACAGGCAGCCCACTGACTAGCCCCTGCCCAGTCTTTACTATCTTCTCCTCATCACGAGGAGAGACATTCTCTCTGCTCACTCCTCTTTACAGAGGACTTCCTAAAGTGGCATGAAATGGATTTTGTAACCTGACGTACTTCATCCAAGATAGATTTACAACTAAGCCTGGGTGGGGCTTGCTTACATAGTTTTTCTACCTTTTTTCCCTTTAATTTTCTCACTCTTTAGGAGACTTTAGGCATTTTTTCCATAACTGCCCTCCCCACCACCCCCATGACATTTTAGTACCACAAATATATTTAGAGCCAGCAGTATAGAAGGCCAGAAACCATTGTAACAGCCAAGACCTAGTTTTTGCCCCCTTCTGGGCAGTATCGATCCCCTTCCCCCAGTGAGACTGTAGGCACAGTCTCGTGGGTCCTGTGAGAAAAAATAATCTCCATTTGAGAAAACAGCAAAGGACTGCACAGGGCCTCTTGCTGTGTGGGGTGATAGGTTCTGAGGGGTGCAAGGATATCTTGTGGGGATTAATCTTGGGTGTCCCACAAGAGGTTACAATTCCCTTGACTCCAAGGAAAGATGGCCCAGCCGCTGTTGGAATCTCACCTGGGGTGAAGGGCCGAAGGGCCGATGGGGACCCCAACAGCTCTTTGTACCTAGTCCCAGTGGTGGGAAAAACCAGTGGCTCTTCTTCCTCACTTTCCACTTGTCCATCATCTTCCAGCTAGCTGTCCTGGCAAAGACAAAGTGGGGTTGTCTTAGAAAAGCTTCAGCTGCTGGCAGAATTGCTGTTTCACAAATCCACTCTACAAGTGGAGTAGAATTACAGAGTAAAAACATCTTTTCCCTTGGTTTTTCTCTCAAATCTTCTGTGAGTGGTGAGAAGAGAGAGAGGAGGGGGGCAAGTGGGGCCCAGGTGGGGAGGGAGGTACCAGAGTAAATATTTTTTGATGTTTTGATGGTAGCACCCCATTACTTTCAGAGGCAAAGAGGTAACCTGAGGGAAATGAATTCTTGGACTCTGAACACAAGGGTCAGATTTACGTTCCTGTTCCTGTCTTAACTGTTGACGCTTATCCCTCGAATTTGTCATTCTACAACATCTGTGGGAAATTCCCATATTGAACTTCCCAGGGAGAAACATCATATGACATTGGGAAAGTGGCTGACAATGGTATTCCTTAGCAAGTTCATGGAGAAGAGTGGGTGGATGGTTTCCCCGCGCTTATATTCAGTAGCCCCTAAAACAACTTGACGTACCCTGGTTAGAGTAGGCTTTCTATCCCACTGATTTGATTTCTGAATGCCTGATGATCATTAGCATTCCTGATTTAAAAAAAAAAAATAAGACCTCAGCATTGTCATTTTCCCTAGTCTTCCAAATTTTCCGACGTTCCCCCCCTACGCCCCCTTGTCTGTTCTCAGGCTTGGAGAAAAGGCTTGCAACATTCCAGGTCTCTCCTGCTCAATTCCTCCCCCGCATCCGACCCTCCCACCTTCCCCTAATGTTTCTCCAGCAGTCCCAGCTCCCATTGAAGAGTGTAAATTAGTGCCTAGTAATTGGTACAAAGGCACTTTCTGTTTCTATGCAACACACGCAAAAAGGAGGGGCAAGAGGAAGGAGAAGAAAAAAACCCCACAGACAGTCTAAAAGGCAAAGAAATGGGAGTCTCTGCAGTGGTCTTTGAGCAATACTGCCTTTTGCTCCGCCCCACGTTTTGTTGGGAAGTCAGTCACAGGCCTGCGCCTAACTCAGAGCACTTGGTGGCAGCAGTTGTTAGTATCAAAAGCATAGAACTTGGAGGTTGGAAGTGACCTTGAGAGGTCGTCACATCCATCATTTTGTCTCTAAAAAAGCATATGTCCACAATCTCAGATAGACAGGGATTGTTCTGTGTAAGCATTTTGAGGGTGTTGGATGGTTTGGAACTGCATGACCAGAGTTCAAAACCTGGCTGCCTGCCTTGACAAGCATGTGACTTTGAGCATAGCCTGGACTCTCCCGGAGCCGGAGCCTCACGTTTCCCAGAAGTACATGAAGGTGCTCTGAAGGGCTGTTAAGAAGATGAAGTGCTAAAGGCCCCAGCTTGGCCCGTGTGGTGAGATGGCCCTTAGTTGTGAATTCTTTGCAGCTCTTTGATTCGAAGTTTTCCCTCCCATGGTCTCCTGCGAATTTCAATTTGTGGTTGACTTCTTTTCGTTAATTTAACCTTGATTTAAAGATCTGCTTCAAATTAACCAAATTAACCGAGTAAAAGGGCAGAAGTGGAGTCAGCCCTGGACTGCTGCCCTTTTATTATGTATCAGGTACTTCGTGAAACAGCCCGAGGCCCAGTACCTGTGAGAGTTCCTACTCCTCCCTTCCTGGAGCCATCCTGAAACTTTAATACCTTTTTGGTGCATTAAGGCCAAGAGTAAACATTTGTCTTAGCCAGGCCTTAAGCTGTCCCCTCAGCAAACAATAGGACTAACATTATTATTCATAGAGAATGCCTTCCCCACTAAAGGAGTGCGATGCCTCCGTGGTTTTTTTTTTTTTAAATACGTGAGATATTCCAAGGCATTTATTTCCATTTGTGCTTAAAGCTCATGTTTATGATGGTGTACCCGCAGGCTTCCCTTTTAATCTCAGTTTATCACGACATTTGTTGCTTTTGGAATCCTGAGATGAAAATTGATCATCTGGATCTGAACTGTAAAGGGTCTAGAGCTGCAATGACCAATTAGTTCACTGTCTAAACCCAGGGTTACTGGGCCTTTGACTATTTTTTTAAAGTTTATTTATTTATTTTAGAGAGAGGGAAAGGGATGGAGAAAGAGAGGGAGAGAAACACCAATGTGTGGTTGCCTCTCATATGTCCCAACCTGGGACCTGGCCTGAAACCCAGGCATGTGCCCTGACTGGGAATCGAACCAGCCATCCTATGGTTCAAAGGCCAGTGCTCAGTCCATTGAGCCACACCAGCCAGGGCTGAGTTGTTGGGTTTTGTTTTTTGTTTTTTGTTTTTTTTAATGAAATTGAGAACAATCACAAATTTGAACAGGAGAATGGAATTCATCCTCGATTGAGCCTTTGTGAAAAGTAAGGACATTATTTAACTAGATTAAAATAAAGAGACGGGAGCTTAAGCCACACAAGATAAATGACAAGGATTCGAAATGCAGGCAGTAGTATTTGTATTAAACAAACTTCAAATGTTTTTCCAAGGCAAGTCCCACTTGTTCTGGAAGTGAGTGCCTCCTGGAGCACTGGACTTGAACTGAAGTGGGGACCAGTGGGGCAGACAGAAGTACAGAAATTCTGCCTCCTGAGTGTTATGGACATTTCAGACCTGGAAGAAATCTTACAGATCATCTTTGTTAGGGGGTGGGGGGAGGATTCACCCTCTCTGCCTCCCAAGGAGCCAGCTTTGATAAGAGAGGCAGTCAGAGATGAAGAGTAAAGCCTGTGAGGAAGAGACCAGGCCCCTGGAAAGACCTGAACACGAGGACTGTCTGGGAGAGGCCTTTACCTGCAGTAGGAAGAGCAGGCTGAGCAGGGCCTTCTGACCCTGCAGACCTTGCGTTTGAATCCTGCCTCTACTGCTCTAATTATGAGAACTTTCTGAGTTTCAATCTTCCCATCTGTAAAATGGAGTTCAGTCATTTCATACTCATGGATGTGTTATGAGGTTTAATTTGGATGAGTTAATTAAAGCATTTAGAACATTATCCCCATATACTGAGTGTTACAATTTAAAATAATTAACACGTGTTGCCCAGAAAGCCCTTGTTCCTACAGTTTTTGTTTACAATTCCAGATTAATCCAGCAGCAGCTTATTCATTTAAATATTATTTATTGAGTGCTGTTACATGCAAAGAGCTGTGCTAGATGCTGACAGCAGGCGCTGTGAGTGTTGCGAATAGTGGTGAAAACAGTAGTAGTAGTAGGGTAAATTACTAATAGTAGTAGTCATATTGACACCAATAATAATAGAACTAATAACAGTAACACCCACCATTTATTACATGTCAAGTTCCAAGCCACATGGTTGACATACATTGTCACATTTAAACTTACAGAAGTCCTATAAAGATTAAAAGGTTCTCTTTTTTCTCATTTTTTAGGAGGAATTGGACTTGGAGTTACATAACTTCATCCAGGGTTACTCTGGAATTTGCCTAGTGTGTTTTTAGGTGCTTGGCGTTGGGCACATGTGGTCATGAAGCTGCACTGGTGGGTTTCTGCCAGTGGGAGGAGTTGGGAGGAGACCCATCGATTTGCACAGCTCTTTTGGGTTTGGCCCTGAAGCTGTTCATCTTTAGCTCTCTACTTTTGTATTCTGATTCTACCTTGTGGCTGATTTTTATGAAGCTTAGTTAGGAATATCTGTAGAAGTCTTGGAGTCAGATCAATTTTTCCAATAGTTATCCAGAACCTGCTTCCTTCCAAATGAAAAAGATCCTAATTTTGGCTACTCATGACTTTATTAGTTAGGACTCCTGATTGCAAGCAGCAGAATCCATTCTTGGACTTCCTGAATGAAAAATAGCCAGCACACCTGGGGTGGCTCCAGTTACAGGTATCTAGATCCAGGTACTGGGTGTCTACCTTGCTCCCTGGGTCTACTTTGCTGTGTTTTGCTTTGGCTTCATTCACGGGCAGGCATCTCTGAATGGCGGTCAGGTGGCCCACGGCAGTGCCAGGCTCCCAGCCAGCCAGCCAGCCCTGGGAGAGACAGTCCCCCTGCCCTCAGTCACCACGGCTTGGATGGGTTACACGCAACCTCTGGGGTTGTGGGGTCACCTCTAGAATTTATATGGAGACTCAGAGTAAGGAAGGGGTGGTTCCTAAAAGGAAATTCGAGGTGTGTTATTTATTACCTAAACGAGGCAATGGATGCCAGACAAAACCAACAGCCATTTGCGCCATCCTTCCATTTGGGATGATAAACAGGGTGTTCCAAAGAGCAGATTTTGACAAAATGAGAGACACATAAGTATGACATTTTTTCTGTATATTTTTCTTCCCTTTGAAGACAAACGGCTCTGAACTATCTCTGGAGTTCAACCTAAAGACAGGTCACCAGCCACGTGCGAAGTGGTCTGTGTAAGCACAGATGATTTCAACATGTATCTCTTGCGCTCGGGGCCACACCTGTACACCTGCCTCAGTGGGTGTACCAAAGCCAGTACCAAAAGCCTCACAGGGGACAAGGGTAACTGCAGCCATGTGGTCAGCAGCACCATTCACTTACTTCCAGTTGTCCGTCCAGTTTAATGCCCAGAGTGATTGTCGCCCTGTGTGCTATTAGGTGGAGTCCTCATCTTTACAGAGGTGAGCTGTTCATCCGCTGAAGCCCACTGGGGTTCAGAAGGCTATTTAGTGTGGGTAATGCCCAAGAAAAACCCTGTAACAAATCATAAGAGGCAAAAATTAGATCTTCAAAATAATTTACAAAAACACATCAAAATGACTTACATCCCTGTGCTGCCATAATTCTACAATAGTTTTGTACTTTTGCCGTTTTAAGGAAAATAAGCAGCGTGACAACCAGACAGCTGGCTCTCCCTTTCTCGTGGTGCAGATTATACCCCTGGCCAGCCACACGTGCTTGTCTGGTGAGCATTTGCCCACTGGGGCGGGGTTTGCAGCAAGAAAAGAACGTGGGCTCTGCCCCTCCATGCTGAGTCATTTCTTTTCAATGTCCTGCTTGCCCAGAAATTTCAAAACACTTGCCCAGGAATGCCTGCCCAGAGGGCTGGGGCCATCAGGTGGGGGCTGTGTGATGCAGGTTGGATGCTCAGACCTGCCATTCTTTGTGGTTTTTGGTGACAGATGCCAGGCAGTACTAATTAGTGGCTTACTCCATTAAGACTTGAGAACCATTTGACAGTAGCCCCTATGGCATGTGTGAGAGGAACCTGTGGTCATCACAGCCCTGCCAGCAGGTACGGAGGTTGAGCCCAGAGAGAAAAAGATGGAAACACGTACTGGAATAGCATCACTAGTGGCTCTGGGTGCCACAGCCTGGCTGGCAGGTGGAGGCAGCATTTACTAACCAGACACCAGTCTCCGCTCCAGTGTTTTCCTCTTTTGCTCATTGTCTTTTCTGAACCAAAGACTTTAGCCTTATGGATAGCAGTTGTCCCCAGACTGGAAGCTGTAGGTACTACAATAATATTAAACAAGTGCACAATTGGGGAAGTTATCCTTATTTTCACTAACGAAGCCCAAAGTCTCAGCGGCCCTTGTGGAGTAGCTATGTGTATCGGGTAAGAACCTCCCCGTCACAAACCTGGGTGAGCAAAGAGTTACCGAGAACTGCCGGTAACTAGACAGTTCTTAAGCCCCGTTACTCCCACCCATTTCTGTTGTTAATGCAAGGACTTCACCTGGGCAGTTCAGGATCTCTGGGTCAATTCTTTGTTAATTGTTACCCTCCTTTGGGTAAAAGTTCACAGAATCAGAGTTTTCTCCCTCTCCCTTTACCTTTGGTTCTCCTGGAAGTGATCTGTTATTTGTTAGGCAGGAGGCTTACCTCTGATTTTGGCATCCTGGGAGGGTTGTCCATGTTACATGCCATCATCCTTCGACAAGGCAGTCTCCCCTGGGCTGCCATGCACCAGATTAGGTCTGGGTCCTGGTGTGCTGGCCTCCTCTGCTGAAGTGGCTCCAGGTGTTAGATCCTTGCACCCCATGACTCAGTCCCCCTGTGGCCTCTTCCCAAGTGCTTGGTCTTGGGCTCAGGAACACACAGTCCCTTTCCCCATCCTGCATGTGGAAGGGTAGAAAGCTGCGGGGCATTCACTGAGCCCTGCTCTCAGCAGGGCTACGCAGCTCCACTACCTGAACCATTGTGGGAACTTCCTAGAGGGGCTCCTGCTGGTGCTGGGCATGCTTTGGGCCAGGTGACAGTGGCTGCTCCTGGGACTGCCCAAGCCTGTTTCTGAAAGGAGAGGAGAGAATGCCAAGCACTTCTTAGAGGCCTCTGTGTCTGTTCTTTGCACACAGCCCCTCTAATCTCTCTCTCTACGGCTCAGGTCTTGGTAGGAAACTGGCAAATCAAGAGAGTTTAAGTTTAAAAACTTCAGAGCCTGCCTTATATTTTTAAAACTCTATTGTGAAATTTAAAGGTCAACAACAACTTATTTGTTATAAACTATCTCTGTCCTCCCCAAAGCAATGCAACTAGGAAGCAAGAGAATTAGAAAACCGTGCAGTAAAAGGCTCTCCCTACACCTAGGTCCATCCTTTGCTCTTCTTTCACAGCTAATCTTGCTTTGTGCTCAAACCTGAAGGAAGAATTTGAAAACCGGTTCCAATCTAAGGGTGTCCTTGTGCTTGCCGTCTGCCCTCTGAGTCGGTTTTATTTGAAACAGGACAGATTTGAGTTTGATAGTCATAAAAATCATCCAAAATGTACAGATTCAAAGAATCTATGTTCTCAGGATAGTTTTGCCATCAAACATCTATAGCCCATTCATAGTTTAGTGCCTAGTTCGCTTCTTTCTTATTTCTCTTTCCCACAGATACCTGGGGAGAGCATCATAGTCTAGGATGGCAGGAAGAACGTGGGTGGGGGGAGCAGCTGATCTAGGCCTGGGCCTGGTTACGTGGTTACAAGGAGGCCACTTCACCTCAGCTGATTCAGAGTTGCTGAGATGGGGGCCACATAACGGAGACATCGAGACTTGTCTCTAGCTGGGTTGAGAACCCACACAGTGAAGACTCTGTTGTCTGCCATCCTTTCTGAGGCTGTAGCACATAAGCTGCCTCACAGATCAGTTGAGGTGGGGGACATGCTAGCAGTATTGGGACAGGCTTGCCTCCTTGTGCTGCAGAGAGGAAGTGCTGGGTGACAGGCGTTGCAGACACACGCCCACTTCCCAGCTCAGAACCTGCAGCGTGGGGCCGGCCACCTCCCACAGACAAACACAGGGGCCAGGGAGTGCAGTCACTCATCCAGACTCTGTAGTGACTGTTGTATCGACACGTAAAATAGAAAAGGAAGTCAAATCACAGGAGGGATTCAGGGAGGGCCCACGAGCAAATGGCAGTGGGGTGGGATGGCATTCAGGCAGAGTTACTCTTCCAAAGCCAGTCAAGTTTTCATTTTTCCAGAACATCTGCATGTGTAGGTAGCAATATTTTTGGCACACAGGAGGATTTTGATTTCTTGGTTTTTGAGTCCAGTATGAATTGGAATGATTTCTGTAGGGAAATGTAGAGTTGTCTGTCCTAGATGGCCTACATACCTCCTCTATCAATTGCACAGACGCATCTGCACTTAAGGGTGATGGAATGAAAAAATAAAGCAAAGACACATTTTGTACCTACAAGTCTGTGTCACTTTGCCGTAGGTGCTGAGGACAGATGATCGTGGACAAGGGGTACCGAAGGCCCGGGGCAGGGCAGGTGTGTGTGGACAGCCTTGTCCGTGAGGAACGCTGTGTCGGGCTTGGCTCCCACGAGTGCACACTCTCAGATCTCATTAGGAGCATCCTCATCAGTTCCTAAGGAGGACACTCCTTGGCGGGGCAGCCCTGCGGCAGCGGCGCTGTCTGTGTGACTCCACAGCTGAAGGGAGGTTCCTGTCTGTCCTTGTGGGGACCATTTTTCCTTCACGTATAGGGAAAGTAGGGGGGGCGGGTGGAGGAGGAGTGAGAAAACAGATGTAGTGTGTTCTGAAAGTTTCTCACTTTCCAGCAATTTATTGAGAAAGAAACAGAATGATTTCTCTCCTTTCTTTGGTCTTGGACAGTGAAGTGTTTCAGTAATTTCTCAATAGGAAGTAAATCCTCCCCCCTCCATTCCCCGTAATTATATAATCCATTCATGGAAAAATTTAAACTCAGATGTGCTGTCATTTCCTGTAAGACTTTTTCCTGCCTTTTTTCTCATTATAAAAGAAATTTGTACTTAACTGTTTCTAAAAAATTAAAAAATACGGGGGGGAATTACAGAAAGAAGTAGAAGGTACTGTTTAACCCCTCATGGGTAGATAACTACTGTTCACGTTTTGTACATTTTCTTCCAGGATTTTTTCTCTCCGCACATGTCCACACCACATACACAGGGGATCTTACCCTGCTCTTTTCACTTAGTTTGTACTGCTGACATCTCTGGATTTCATTACGTAACAGTCTGGTTCCTTTTAAATGGGTATATATTATTCTACCCTGTGTTTACATGTCTCTCTATTAAACCAGCTCTTTATTGTTACACATTTAAGTTGTTATCAGCTGTTATCTTTTATAAGCAATTTGTGTTCCTATCTGATTATTACCAAAAATAATTCCTAGATGAAAATATTGCCAGGTGGCTCTGGATCAGCTGTGAGTCCCATCTGAGCAGGAGAGGGCCCGTTTCCTCGTGCCTCCCCCACTGGCCCCCAGTGGCGTGCTGTCACCAGCCCGACAAGCATTTCATCGGGGTCTTAATCAGTATGTTTTGATTACTTGTGAGGTTGGATATATTTTTATGTCTTTATTTATTAGCCATTAGTATTTCTTCTTGTACAACTTACCTGCATCAATTTTATTAAATTGGGCTATTTGTTTTGATTTGTAGGTGTCCTTTTCATATTATAGATTTTAACCTTTTGTCATACATTACATTTTCCTTAATTAGTTTACTCTTTTGGTTCTTAAATTTCTTTGAAATACATTTTTATATATTTCAAAAGTATTCTCCAAGTAGGATTCTGCCTTCACTCTCATGTTTAGAAAGTCTCTTCCCATTCCAGGTTTCTAAAACTATTCACCTATATATTGTTTTATGTTTACAGTTCATTTACATATATAGCCCATTGGGAATTTATTGAAGTGAAAGATATAGGGTAGGGATTCAGGCTGAATATTTTTAAACCATCTGTCTATGCCATTTATCAAATTAAACATCCCTTTATTCACTGATTCGCAGTGTCCCATCCCTGTGGAGTCTTGAGTTTATTTTCAGACTCGAGTCTGCCCCACTGATTTGTCTTTTCCTGTGCTGGTATCACACTCTCTCAATTATTGCAGCCCTAATCATGCATTTTAATAGCTGGTATTGCAAGTGTTCGCCTATTATTGTGCTAATGCTAAAGTTCTTTGGCAAGTTGAGCATACTTATTCTTGCAAATGAACTTCAGAATAATTTTGTCAAGTTCCAGAAAAAAGAATTTCTGTGGGTGTGTTAATTTCACAAATGAATTTGTACAGAATTGCCACATTCTGACCATTGAGTCTCACTATCCAAGAGCATGGGAAGTGTTCCATTTATCCATTTTCTTTTATATGAGGGTTTTATCATTTTCTTCACACAGGTCTTGAACTTTTGTTGTGAGGCTAATCCCGACTGGCTGTGGTTCGCGTATAAGAAAACCATTGTTCTTTTCTATACTTACACCTATGAATGCATTTTTAATTTATATTAGTTTTCCAGTTACTCATCTTAGACCGTCCCAATCGAAAGTTGTATCAACTGTGAACAATTTCCATTTCACGTCCTCCTACCACTGGTTGCTCCTTATCCTATCCAGCTGCACTCCCTGATGTTTCCTGAGTGACCTTACATAGCAGTGGCGATGGAGGTGGGTGTGCATCACGCCTTGAGCTTGGCCTCAGTGGGAGTGCGGTCTTTACTTTGCTGTTGACCTTGCTCGGGGAAGGTTTCAGATCTGTATTCTTCTATTTTCATAAAAGTTTTTATCAGGGATGGATGTTAAATTCCCTCAAATACTACTTTGCATTTATTTGTCAAGGTAAGACGTGGGGCGGGGGGAATGGGTATATTGGCCTGTTAAAATGGGGAATAATATCAATGTGATTTTCTGATATCACATTATCCTTTTATATCTGGAATCCCACTTGCTTTTTTTTCTTGAAATCAAAAGACAGCACTTTTCCTCAAGAGGCAGCCTTGATTTTGTATGTCTGTGAGAAGCTATCATTCTTAATTGGCATTTTTTAGAGTTCTGTTCTGAAAAGGAGGTCTAGTTCCCTTGGATTTGTTTTACTAGATTGTGTTACTTTTGCTAGAAGCAATGAAAGCTCCAGAATTTGTATTTGAAAAAGTTTTCGTTTATTGATTTTTAGAGAGAAACATCGATTTGTTGTTTCACGTATTTGTGCATTTGTTGGTTGATTCTTGTAATGTGCCCTGACTGGGATTGAACCTGTACCCTTGGCCATCAGGATAACGCTTTAACCATCTGAGCTACCTCGCCTGGGCTACAGTTTGTATTTTTAACCTTCAATTAAGGTGAGCCCATTTTAGGCACCTTCCATGGAGTTGTGAAAGGAAGGGTGAGAAGAACCAGGTGGGGAAGGGGCAGCACTGACAGCATAGTCCTCCCTGACCCCCGGCCAGGGCCTCGTGGCGGCCAGTCTGAACCCAGGGTAGGTAGTACCCAATTAGCAATCTCCACACTTGTCCTTTTTCCCTGTATATAGAGAATTTGACACTGTTCAAGACTTTACTAAGAAGAATAAGCTTCACTTGGCATGGCTGTACTAGTCACCAGGTGGAGTGCAGGCTCCTTCTTAAAGCAGTGAGCCGTCACTGGTGCCAAATAGGCAAGTGCACAGCCCCCAGGCCCTGCTCTACTTCTCTCGAACCTACTGGAGGCCCAGGAGACTGCTGGGGGCCTGACCTGTCTCTGCAAAGAGAGTCATTTACACATTTGGTGCAGTGTTCGGGGGGCACTTTTGGTCGAGTTTATTTTATACTCTGAGCTGTCAGCGAGAGGTGCTTAGCTTGTTGCTGAGAGGGGAGGGGAGTGTTATATAAATAATGAAAACTCAGAGAAACTTGTGCTGTTAACACTCTGCTCCAGTAAAGCAGAGTTTATTGTGTCACTGCCTCTGGGTGTGTTTTCCTGTGAAGGCCAGAAATAAAGCACTAGTACATGTCTGTTCCTTTTTTTTCCCCAGGAGGATGGCAACTCTCTCATTAATACTAAAGACAAGTTTAAATATTCTTTAGTTGACCGTTGATTTGCCACAGCTTTGTTCAGTATGAAGAAGGATTCTTTTGGGGGCCTTAGCACTGAGCTGAAGGGAAGACCTGACTTGAGCTCCCACCAGCTGCAGGACGCAGGGCCTGCTGGTCAGGGCCTCTCTGCAGCCGCCTTCCTCTGCACATCATGTCTGGTCCCGCTCAGCCTGCAGTTCTCTTCCTCCTCTACACAGGAATTCCCCATTCCGTACTTTCTTAGGTGAAAACATGTATCATTTTCTAGATATATACCTTAATATACGTCTATCATTAACTAGCATGCATAGAAGGTTATACATAAACTCTCCTCTGGATCGAAGAGGTGGGTGATGTTAAAGGGCAAATGGTAAGTCCTAAGAATAACCCAGCGTCAGAGACACTGCCCGGCTGGCACAGGGTTTACAAAGTGCTGAGTCTAAAGGCTTTTCAGAGGGAAAAGCACTCTGCAGCTGGCCGTGGGTCCCACCACGCCCTATGATCTTATACACCTGGCATTCCACCCATTTCTGTTACATGTCTGGCCTCTGAAGACACTTGGATTTACACCAGGTAGAGGTTCAGATCTTCAGATTGAGGCCAGAGGTCGGACAACTTCCTGTAAAGGACCAGACAGTAAATATTCTAGAGGTTGTGGGCCACACGATCTCTGTCGCAGCTACTCGACTCTGCTGTGGTGGCTGAAATGCAGCCATAGGCAACATGTGAGCGAACAAGCGTGGCTCGGTCCCAGGACAGCTTTGTGTGTGGACATGAACATCTGAGCCTTGTCTAGTTTTCTCCTGTCACACAATATTCTTGTCTTGATTTTTTCCCAACCATTTGGTAAAAAGCAAATCTAAGAATGGTGTTTAAACCATTCTTAGCTCATGGGCTTGACAGAAACAGACGGCAGATCACATTTGGCTTTGGGCCGTAGTTTGCCAACCCTTGATCAAGTGCATTGTTCAAAAGCTTCTAATGATTTTCCAAAGGATCCAAGAAGCATCAAAATGATCCTGGAGCTTTTACAAGAGCAGCTCACTTCCAAGCATTTTTTAAAACGCTTGGAAACTGTAAACTTGAATTACACAAGTTATGTGAGTTGAACAAAGACCGCTACAGACTCTGGTTTGTGCTGGGCTCTGTGGGTGGCCCTGTCTTCTCTGGAACACTCAGGGATGAGGACGCTACGTCAGTGACAGCATCTGGGTTAGACAAAACGAGAACAGTCACGTGAGGACAACTCTGCGGGGCAGTGAAGAGACTGTAGGCATAAGCTAGCTCAATCAAAAGTGAATTCAGCGGGAACGGACCCTGATGACACTTGAACTATATGTGTTATGAGCATCCATACTTGATGGTTCTTCTGTGCCTACAGCTGATTCAGGCTTCATGACTGTTTTCCAGCCACTGTCATGTCCATAGAACCATCTTCCTACTACAGAGGGAGCGACTTATTTCCTTTCTGATCCTCGCACACAGCACAGTGGTCTTCTGACCCCCTCTTTTCCCCACATTGGAGACAGATCCATTCAAATAAATTAACCTCCTCTCATGACTCACTTGAAAGAAACATGTGGCAGTGAGTAAGCTAAACCATGTTACCACTGCTCCGAGAAAGCCATGTCCAATGAGTTTTTATCCTAACAAGCAAGGAGAAAACATTGCTTTTCCTTTCTGTCGCTTTCCTCACCACCAAATCATAAAGCAGTGGAGCGGGGCTCCAGTAAGGACAAAGCAGAGAGGGGGGTTTTGATTTACTTTGTTTCCATTTTTACAGATTACCACTGTATGAATTCTGACCCTTTATTATATATATATGTATTTTTTAAACATAACCTGTTTAAAAGAACATTTCTCCTACAGACACATCATCGGGGTTAGAGAGGACTTTGCCACAGTCCAATTCTGGAATAGCCCAGAAGTCTTGCCCAGTGATCCGGGAACTTCTGAGCAGGCTTTGGTCATGTGACCAACCTGGAGGATGAGCAGGTTCAACACGCACACATACACAAGAGAGAGAGCATTTGCTAAATGCTTGGAAGCACAAGTAGCACAAAAGTCAGATGTGACATTGTTTGGCCCCAGGAAGCTCAACTTTGTTGGGTTGCGACAACCTGCTTTTCAGCTTTTGCTCAGAATTCTGCTGAACTGCGTTAAAAAGCTGTGTAATCCAACTAAAGTGGCAAAGTGTAGTTTTCCACTCCACGTCATTGGGTTTTTTGGAGAGTTCAGTCTGAAGCTCTTTTTTTTTTTCTTTTGGTCGCTGCCAGAGGCAGTGAGCATGCCCATATGTTACCAACCCCAGCACTCATCCACCTGAGGCCGGGCTCGATGTTTATGGGTCTGCTGTGGCTTCTCGCCGCCATGGCTTTTCAGCACAGAGCACAGTGAGAATTCATACCCAGACCCCCGTAGAGCGAACTCGCCTATAGTCCCCCTTTTGCAGTTTTGCTCTCTGCCGTTTTAGTTGCCCACAGCCAACAGCAGTCTGGCAACGTTAAATGGAAAATTGCAGAAAGGAAGAGTTCATACATTGTAAATTGTGTGCCATTCTGGGTAGTGCGTTGACCATTCTGCTGATTGCATTGTTCCGCCTTGGATGCGTGTCATCCCTTTGTGCAGCACCTGCTCGCTGTGCGCGCCCCACGCCTGCTCATCACTTGTGACCGTCTTAGTTATCAAAGGCTGTCGCAGTATCACTGAGGGCTTTCAAGTAACCCTTATTTTACTTAATAATGGCCCCAAAGGACAGAAATAGTGATGCTGGCAATTCAGATATGCCGAAAAGCCATAAAGTGTATGTATAGGGGGAAAAAAAAACCCATTTGTCTAGGGTTTGGCACGCTCTGTGGTTTCAGGCACATATCCCTGTGGATAAGGGGGGGCTACCGTGTACAGATTTGATTTGCCCACCTTGGGTTTCCCACAAGAACAAGTAGGTCGAAGAGGTTGTGGAGACTATTGCTCTGCGTAGAGAACAGCAGATTAAACCTCAGTCCTCATAGGTTGTCATGAAGGTGATAGAGACTTTGTTTTGTTGCTATCATTATTTCCACAAATTTGGAGGAGCGGGGGAGGGGGGGAGTAACTTTGGGATGATTCAGGCGCACCACATCGGACAGCTCTTAGCCTTTAGAGTCTCTTTCTGGGTTCTAGGAAGGTGGGGACAGGAGTGAGAAAATATTCAGGCTTCACAGCTACCAAAGGAGTGTCTGGGGAGGTCTGTGGAAGCCAGCAGTTCATGTGCCCCAGGTCTGTGGAGCAGCCACTTTGGGCTGTGCTTGGAAAGGTGTGAAGAGCAGGTCGGACCTGGGGGGTGGCAGGCACTCCCCAGAGGTGCCAGCCAGACTCTCGCCTCAAACAGCTCATTCTTCCTTTCTGCTTGTATGTGTCACCCAAAAATGGACATAGTACCTCCCCTGCCATTCTGGGGGTCAGGAGGCCCCTGACACTGGCCTGATCACATCTGGAAGGCAGGATTTAGCTGCATTTTAAATGGGACACAGACAATGTGAATTTGAGGAAAGCAACTAGAACAGGGAAGGATGTGGAACGACTGTCAAGTGTTACGCCTCTGTTTCCTCATCTGTAAAATGGGCCACCTCCCTGGGGTGTCTTGTGAGATTTCAATGAGATAATGCTTTTAACTCTGTGCCTGCGCTTAGGTTATTATTTTAGAAATGTTGGTTCTTCTGTTATGAGAAAAATGGAAGAAAGATTGTTTAGACAAGGAAGGATTAGAGGAACACAGGTCAGCTGTCTTCAGATATTTAAAGGATCAGTATGTGGCAGAGGGAGCAGACTTGTCTTTAGAGTGAAGACAATACGACTTAAAACGTGGGCTTCCCAGGAAGGCAGTTATCGCATCAGTGAGTGTATGCAACAGAGGTGCTGAGGAACAGGCAGGCTTTCTCTCTGGGTGCGGGGCTCCCAGTCACCAGACTTGCGCAGGCAGGCTTCTGCTGCACTCGGAGCTCGAGGGAGTCTGTGTTGTGGGTGGGAGGTTAGTTGGACCACATTCCTCAGTTCTTCTCCACCTCTTCGTCGCCAGGAAATTCAGCAAAGGCCTGAGTTTTTTGAGTCCTCTGGGAGGACTCATGAAACCAGCAACCGTGTAGAATAAAACCAGAACAAATAATTTCCAAGGCTCTTGGGGATCCACTGGGTACGAAATAGCAAGCTCATTCGCTTAGAGAAGATGATTCTCAGCAATTTCTTCATGGTGTTTGTTTTCTAGGGCTGCCATGACAAAGGACCACAGACTGGGTGGCTTAAACTACAGAAATTTATTTCTCACAGTTTTGGAAGCTAGAAGTTCAAGATTAAGATGTTTGACAGAGATGATTCCTTCAGAGGCTTCTCTCCTTGGCTGGGAGATGGCCACCTTCTCCCAGCCTCTTTACATGGCCTTGCCTCTCTGTGTCTGCGTCCTAATCTCTCCTTCTAAGGCTGCCAGTCCTGGATTAGGGCCCAGCCTCACGAGCTCATGTAACACTAACCATCCCTTCAAAGACCTTACCTCCATATGTGGCCACATTCTCTGGAACTGGAGGTTAGGACTTCTACATACAAATGCAGGGGCGGGGGGTGGTTGGTGTGACATATAATTCAGTGCCTAACACTGATACACAGGGCTTACCCTTTGAGTCAGAGGCTGGCTAACCATGGTCAACCTTCAGGAATTTTGTTGCGTGTTCTTTAAACTGTGTCCTGTCTTGATTCCCTTCTCTTAGGTGAACGGCCCTTTCCCTGCACGTGGCCAGACTGCCTTAAAAAGTTCTCCCGCTCAGATGAGCTGACCCGCCACTACCGGACCCACACTGGGGAAAAGCAGTTCCGCTGTCCACTCTGTGAGAAGCGCTTCATGAGGAGTGACCACCTCACAAAGCACGCCCGGCGTCACACTGAGTTCCACCCTAGTATGATCAAGCGATCCAAAAAGGCGCTGGCCAACCCTTTGTGAGGTGCTACCCACGGAAGCCAGGGAGGGACGGACCCGGAAAGACAAACTACTCCCAGCAAACAGACAGACATGTGCAAACTAAGCCCCAGAAGAGGCCTGCCAGCACAGGAAGTCCTGTTCCTTGGTCAATATTCTAATTTTCCTCTCCCTGCGTTGTTTTTAAAAAGCACATTGTAGCCCAAGATCAAAGTCCACACTTAGTCCCCTTGCAGAGGCAACTCTGAACCGTCTCTGACTTCCAGAGAGAAGACAAATGCTGTTTTTTTTTCTCCTTTATTTTTTGGGGGTGGGCAGGGCATAGTGGGTGGGGGGAAAGGGATAAGGCCAAGACTGGGGTAGCGGTTTAAAGATTAAACACTGGTGTACATAGTCTGACTGGGTGAGTTGACTGTGGCATCACACGGTAATTCTGGGCCCGTTCTGCTTGCCGTCTCAGAATTGTTTTTGTTCCTTTTAATGTAATGACGAGTGTGCTTCAGTTTCTTTAGCAAAACCACTCTCTTGAATCATGTTAACTTTGGAGATTAAAAAACAAATAACGCCATAGCACAGCTGTCTTTATGCAAGCAAGAGCACATCTCCTCCAGCATGACCTGTCATCCAAAGACTTGAAAACAAAACAAGTTACTTATAGTCAATGGGTAAGCAGTTGGAGCTTATACTAATCAAGACAAACCTTGGAAAGGTTACACTAAGTACAGAACTTTTAAACCTTGCTTTGTATGAATTGTACTTTTTGAACATAAGCTGCACTTTAATTTGTAATGCAGAGGATGAATAAGTTAAGTTCATGCTTTAAGGATAGAAGCAGATATTCTTTTTGGAACCACGTTATAATCTGCTTATTTTACAGTATACACATTTCCCTAAGAAATCAGCAGATGTGAGGGCAGAATATATGCAACAGATGCTGAAGGAGTAGGAGGGTAGTTTTTTTGTTTGTTTGTTTTTAATTTAAAAAGAACAAACAGAATTTTGACTCTATTAACTTTCCAAATTTTCCTATTCTTTTAGTTAATATCACCTTATTGTACCATAATGCCACGAAGGGGGAGAGGGCTTTGACTCTGTTGGATTTTAATTGAATGGGTGCATAACAGTAACTAGCTCTGGAAACACCTATTCTGGGCTGGGGAAAGGTTTGTTGGTCTCCTTCCCATGTTCCTATAAAACTCCCACTAACAGGTGCAAGATTTATGTAAAATGAAAAGGGAGCTGAACTGTGAAAAGAAAAATATACCCCTAAAAGCAGTGAGTGCCAAGGGGAAATACCACGATGATTTCAGAGGAGACTGCAAAGTCATCCCTTTTGGAAAACGAAGGCACATGGCAGACACACGAATGAGAACCCGTCACTGTATCTTTTACATCAGAAGCCTCACCACTACATATCTCGTATCCAGGTGTCTACAATGGCCTAAACCACTACATCCATAACATGCCATTTACCTGAAAACTTCGTTTTGGCCTTTATGTGGTCAGAAAAAATGAGCTGTTTTCATAGTGAAGAAGAAACCTCAAGTAGGGGAGTCAGCAGTGATTGTGGGGAAATGTTTACATTTTTTTTTCTGCAGAAACATAGTTTTCTGACAGTTTTATCTGGTATCTAAGGGAGCTCTGGCACACCCTGGTTTGCACGTGTGCTGTAAGATGTGTTGCGTGAACCAGGGCGCCTCCCTAGCGGCGAGTCGATACTTCACCCGATACATGCTCATTTCCAGTTCAGAACCAGTGTGGGCTCCCGCCGTGGGCACAGGTCACAGCTGACTCCTCCTTCCAGTACAACAGCCATCGCTAGCACGGTGTTTTGTTTTTTTTTTCTTTTTCTTTTGTTTAACCGACATAGTTGTATTAGTAGTTCTATAAAGGGAACTGCTTTTAACGATTAGGGACTGGGAGCAGTCCATGGGATAAAAAGGAAAGTGTTTTCTCGTGGGAAAACATGTCAGGAAAAATAAAGAACACTTTCTACCTCTGTTTCAGATTTTTGAAACACTTATTTTAAACCAAATTTTAATTTCTGTGTCCAAAATAAGTTCTAAGGACATCTGTTCTTCCATATGAAATAGGTTAGGCTGCCTATTTCTTGCTGAACTCATGGAATGGTTCTGCTTGTGATCCTCTGCACGTGGCCTTTTAGTGAGCGAAGAGTTTGGGGTTGCCTAGCAACCCACTAACTTGTACAAACTCATCTTTCCCTCACAGAAAGAAATGAAGGAAAACCAGGCAAAGTCAGTGAAAGACAATCTTTGTAGTTTCAGGAGTAAATCTGTATGTGGCTTTTGTCCAGCACGTAGATGGATGTAAATGCAGCAACTTGTATTAAAAAATAATGCACAATTTACTTCCCCTAAAAGTTGTTCCTTGCCTTTTCAAGTTGTTGACGAACACACATTTGATATTCTATTATATGTTATAATAATGTAACGTATAAACTCAAGGCTTTTTATTCTTTGTGATAAATCCTGTTTTAAAATGTCACAAAACAGGAACGAGCATTCTAATTAGATTACCACATCGAGATACGGTTCAACTAGGACTACTAGAGTTCATTGAACACTAAAACTATGAAACACTTTTTATATTAAAAAGACCATGGATTTAACTTATAAAAATCCAAATGCAGGATAGTAATTTTTGTTTACTTTTTTAACCAAACTGAATTTTTTGAAAGACTGTTGCAGGTGTTTAAAAAGAAAGAAAAGTTGTTTTATCTAATACTGTAAGTAGTTGTCATATTCTGGAAAATTTAATAGTTTTAGAGTTAAGATAACTCCTCTCCTTGGTTAGAGAAGAAGAAAGCCCTTCACCACTGTGGAATGATGCCCTGGCTTTAAGGTCTATCTCTACATCATGCTTCTTTTGAGACTTATATTTGGTAGTTGTAGTTACAGAAACTGATTAGTTGTGAGTCTGCAGATTTAGCACCGTGCTCATCACTCTGGGTAGATGGATACGTTTTTTCACAGCAGGTGAATGATCTGTAACACTGTAAGATACTGATCTTTACAACTGTTTAATCAGTTTTATTTTTGTACAGTATTAGTGACCTAAGTTATTTTGCTGTCCTGTTTTTGTAAATCAAATGAAATTATAATAGAGGATTCTGACCGTAGGTATTTTGTACATATGTATATATGTTCAAATAAAAATAATAAAAATGATAAAGATTTCGTTGTTCCTGCCACTATGTGTTTTAAAGAGGGCCTGTTTTGCCATAATAGAGGCTACTACTTTAACCTGTGCTCACAGGGTTTTATGATGAGTACAAAGCTGATTTTATTACTCTATGCTTTCAACATGTGCGATATTTGTATAGATCTGTGTGTATTTACTATTCATAGACCTCTGAAGTAGATGGAATGGAGGCTGCTTGAAACCACTGTATTATACCAGAGAGGAATATTCATATTTTCAGGTAAATCGCTAAAAGAGGTTTCTAAAGTTCATATTTTGCTGGGGTGTGGTAAGAACTGATCAGGAAATACCAGAGACTCAGATTGTGCTTCTGAGACATGATATTGCTAAGAACACCCAGGTTGTGGTGTCAAAGGCAGAGCAGTGGAACCATTAAGCCAAGTGAAGATGAACACCAAAGTTTGTGTGTATGTGATTTATATAGATACATACTTGCTACCTGTTGCTTATTAAATGCTTACTGTATGCTCTTCATGGTGCCAAGTATTTAGGTCTTTTCTCTCATTTAATCCTTACAGCAAGTCTGTTCAGCTTGTAGAGTAGACACTGTTGTTACCCGTGTATTTCAGATGAAAAACTTGAGGGTCACATAACTTGCTAAAAGACACATCTATTAAGTGGTATAGACAGTATTTAAATCTGGATCTGCTGACTCCAAACCTCCGTCCCTTTATACCTGCATCAGGGCAGCATTGGATTAACTGAACATCATTTTCATTTGACCCATTTTATTGAGCACCTGTTAGTGCCAGGCATTGTCACTGAGGGCAGAAAGGTGAAAAACAAAGACCAGCTGTCTGCAGTCAAGTTTATATATTAGTGGGTAGAAACACATAAGTAAATTACTTATATAATTTTAGATAGTGATGAGCATTATGGTGAAAATAGAGTCAGGTGTCTAGGGTATTGGGGAAAGGTGACTTTAGATTGAGTTCCCCTGATGGGACTTGAACCTCTGATCTTGGACCTGCCTGACATGGAGGAGTCAGGCCTACAAAGACATGGAGGAAGCGAGGAAAGTAAGTGCAAGGAGTTTGGCACGAATTCAGCCAGAGTTTTAGAGGGACTGAAAGAAGGTGTGGTGGCTGGAATGTAAACAGGAGAGGAAGGGTGGGGAAGCTGGTTGGCACAGACCAGACCACAAGGACCTAGTATGATACAAGGTCTGTCAAGAAGTCCAACTGTTGTTAATATGACGACAACAGTTTGCATGATGACAGTGTAACCTGGCAGCCAAGGAGAGTGGACTGGAATGCTCATGTGTGAACAATGATGACTTCACTGTACTAGTCAGTGAGGGCAGTAGATGCTGTTGAGTGAGCATGTGTACTTGTGGCCATCACATTGAAGATGACTGAGTGAATAGAGCAATGAATCCACATCACATTTTGTGTTACGCTTGAACATTCCACCCTAGAAACTATTTAGATGATTCAGAAAGCTTTCAGGGACAATGCAATGAGTGCAGTGCAAATAGAAGTGTGGCACAAACACTTCAAAGATAGTCCAGAATTTATTGAAAGTGATCCACACTCTGGAAGGCCTGCAACAAGCAGAATGCCTGAGAATGTTGGACATGTATGGACTGCAATCAAAAAAGATCAGCGACTGACTGTGTGAGAACTAGAAGCTGATCTGGAGATTCTAAAAAGTACTGTGTCCAAGATTTTGATGCAGGATCTTGGTGTGAAACGTGGCAAAATTCATTCTGTGGCTTCTGTTCCCAGAGCAGAAGGAACATTGTGCTGTAATTGCTGATGACTTGATTCAAACCACTACCAAGGAACCAGGTTTCCTCAAGAAGATCATAACAAAAAGAACTTATGACACATGGACATGAACTAAAAGGGGGAATGTGGGTGGGAGGGGGTGGGCAGGGTGGAGGGGAGTGAAGGGGGAAAATGGGCCAACTGTAATAGCATAATCAATAAAATAAAGAATAAAAAAAAATCATAACGAGATGAACTGTGGGTCTATGGCTGTGACCTAGAAATGAAGACTAAGTCGTCCCAATGGAAGTTGCCTGGTTCTCCATGCCTGAAGAAGATATAGCAAAGCTGCATCAAGATTAAGACCGTTTTAACTTTTTTTATTGGAAAGGTGTTGTCCACCACTTGTATGCCCCTCCAGGCCAAACAATTGATAAGGAGTACTATCGCCATTGCGATAGTACTTTGTCGGTTGACAGATGCAGTACAACAAAAACAGCTGTGGCTATGGGCAAGTGGTGACTGGCAGCTTTACCACGACAGTGTACCCGCTCATACATCACATCTTGTGCAGAGCTTTTGGGTGAAACACATCACCAAGTGACTCAGTACCCCTACAGCCCAGATTTGGCACCCTGCAGCTTCTGGCTTTTCCCAAAACTAAATCACCTTTGAAAGGGAAGAGATTTCAGACTGTCAATGTAATTTGGAGAAATATGACAGGGCAGTTGATAGTGATTCAAACAAAGGACTTTGTGGAGTGTTTTGAACAGTACTAGAGACACGGAGAACTGTGAGGTGCCAAGGCACCTACTTTCAAGGGTGCTGAGGCGTCATTGTCCTAGGTACAATGTTTCTTGTATCCTCTTCAATAAATGTTTCTGCTGTTCATATTATATGGCTGGATAGTTTCTGGACGGACCTCTCATGCTTGTATATTTCAGCAAGCTCTGGGTGCTGGGTGGAAAATAGATTTAGAAGGACAAGAGCAGAAGTTGGGAGATGGCTGTATTTCCCCAGGCAAAAGATGGTGGTCACTTGGACCAAGTTGTTAGCAGTGGAGGTAGAAAGGAGCAAATAGTTCCAAAAGTACATTGGAGGCAGAATTGTTTGGATGTGTTGATGCAAAGACATTAGGGGCAAGAGCAGAAAACAGGTCTTTGTTAATGCAGTTTGATGAGGTGCAGGATAGGAGAGGGCTGGCGTGAAGGAAAAGTCATGGACTCGTTTTGGGCGGGTTGAGGTTGATGTGCCTGTCAGATGTCACATGAAAATGTCAAGAAAACAATTGTATATGTTAGTTTAGAGCACCAAAAAACTGATCTGGGCTAGAGATTTGAAGTCCAGTCATATCTGGTAGTAACAAGCCACAGAAGTGGGTATCACCTAGGTTAGAATATAGAGAAGTAGAGGAAGAGGGGGAGAGGAGAGGAAGGGAGAAAAGAAAGAGGAGGAAGAGACAGAAATGTAGCTGAAGAAATAACAAGACAGAAGTCTTCCAGTCAAGATGGTCAGTAGGTAAGTGTAATACTCACATCCTCCCACATCCACATTAAAATTACAACTAAACTACATCACAACCATCATTCAGAACCACCTGATATTGAGCTGAATGGAAGGCCTACAACTAAGGATGTAAAGAAACCACATCAGCCCTGGCTGGTGTAGCTCAGTGGATTGAGCGCGGGCTGTGAACCAGGCATCGCAGGTTCGATTCCCAGTCAGGGCACACGCCTAGGTTGCAGGCCATGTCCCCCAGCAACCGCACATTCATGTTTCTCTCTCTCTCTCTCTCCCTCTCTCTCTCTCTCTCTCTCTCTCTCTCTCTCTCTCTCTCTCTCTCCCCCCCCTTCCTTCCCTCTCTAAAAATAAAATAAAATCTTAAAAAAAAAAAAAGAAACCACATCAAAACTGGTGGGCGGGGAGGGGACACAGAATGGGCTGATCCTACACCCACCCACATTTGGAGAATAAAAATCAGGAGGAATATCTTGGCTGTGGGGGTCCCCCTTGATGAGTGAGGCATCACAACCCTACATCAGGACCTCCAATCCAGGGTTCCAGTGCCAGGAAGAGAAATCCCCAATACTTCTGGTTGTGAAAACTAGTGGAGATGTGGCTGAGTGTGACAGAGGGCTTCTGGAGACCCAGGCATTTCTCTTAAAGAGCCCATGTGTAAACTTGGACTCACTCCCTCTGAGTTCCAGCACTGGGGCGGCAGCTTGAAAAGCACCAGTGACACAGGAGGAACTAAACTATCTGGTGTGAGGGGGAGAGCTGGAGGGACAGGTTTGAGGCAAAAGTGTTGGCAGGGGCCATTGTTCCTTTGTTGAGCGCCACGTCCTTGCCGGCACAGCTGGCAGGCAGGCACCATATCAGTCTCCATCAACCTAGCTATTACTGTTCCCCCTGCCCTGGTGATTCCGAGACTCCGCCACAACTTGTGGGTTCATCCAAGCTCTTTCCAGTGGCTTTTCCATCTTAATGACCTGTCTTGGCTCATGTTCAGACTTTCCTAAAATCCCTAAAAAAGAAGCATCTGGTATCAGCATGCCCCATTACCTCTCGCTAACTGGCCCCAGGCCTAACACAAGTAGCAGCCATCTGCAGGTTACTCTGTAGCTCATGCTGCATGGCCCAGGGCAGAACAAAGGTGGTGACTGACCTTGGTCAGCATCTTCTGGGAGGTCCCAGAGCTAGTGCACCCAGTAGACAGCTTCAGCCCATGTGGAAGCACCACCCAATTACCTCCACAAGTTATCCCCTCAAGGGGTGGATTCAGTGGGCATTAGAGCCCCAGTGAAGTAAGTCCTGATTCATGGAGTGGGCCATTGCACAGCTGATCCTTTATGGTGATCCTCTTGCTGCTGATTGGCCTAGAGGTAAATTCCTCCGTCTGATATGCCAATAGTAATATAGTCTCAACTACAGAAAGGTGTACACAGCCCACATGGGGGGGCATACCTAGAGTGTCCAACTTGGGTGAAAGAGGAGGCTGTGCCACTGGATCCTACAGGATGCCTGCTATATTAGGCTACTCTGTCAAGCATAGAAGGTATAGAATCTCCACCTAATGCATTGAACCAAACACAGGGAGGCTGCCAAAATGACAAGACAAAGAAATATGAAAGAACAGAATGAAATTCCATAAAAAGAACTAAACAAAATGGAGACAAGCAATCTACTAGATGTGGAGTTCAAAACATTGGTTATAGGGATGCTCAATGAACTTAAGTGAAGAATAGATGAATTTAGAGAGAACTTCATCAACATAAAAAAGGACATGGAAATCATAAAAAAGAACCAGCCAGAAATGAAAAATACACTAACTGAAATGAATAATTTACAGGGAATCAACAGCAGAGTAGATGAAGCTGAGAATCAAAACTCATTTGGAGTATAAGGAAGCAAAAATGCCCAATCGGAACAGTAAAAAGAAAAGAAAAAAAAAACCATGAGGATAGTTTAAGGAGCCTTTGGGATAATTTCAAGCATGCCAACGTTTACATCATGGGTGGGGGGTAGGGGGCTGGAAAGAGAAAAGAGGGAAAAAGAAATTGGAAACCTATTTGGAAATATGACAGAGAATGCTCCTAAGCTGGTGAAGGAAGTAGGCATACGAGTTCAGGAAATGCAAAGAGTCCCAAACAAGATGAAAACAAGAGGCCTACACCAACATACATCATAATTAAAATGCAAAGTTTAAAGGCAAAGAGAGAATCTTAAAAGCAGCAAGAGAAAAGCAGTTAGTTAACTACAAGGGAGCTCCCATAAGACTGTCAGCTGATTTCTCAACAGAAACTTTGCAGGGCAGAAGGAATTGGCAAGAAACATTCAAAGTCATGAAAAGCAGCAACCTACAACCAAGATTACTCTACACGGCAAAGCTATCATTTAGGATCAAAGGACAAATAAAGAGCTTTCCAGAGAAGAAAAAACGAAAGGAGTTCATCATCTCTAAACCAGTCTTACATGAAATGCTAAAGGGTCTTCTTTAAGAAGAGAAGGTAAAAAATATGAACAATAAAAATGGCAATAAATACATATCTATCAACAATTGAATCTGAAAAACAAAATAAATAAACAAGCAGCACAGAAACAGACTCAGAGATACAGAGGACATTCTGATGGCTGCCAGATGAGAGGGGGTTTGGGAGGTTGGGTGAAAAAAGTGAAGGGCTTACAAAGTACAAATTGGTAGTTACAGAATAGTTATGGGGGAGCTTCCAGCCAAGATGGAGGCATAGGTAGTCACACTATGCCTCCTCATGCAACCAAAACTAAGGACAACAAAAATTGAGAAACAAAAAACAACCAGAACAAAGAGAAATGAACTGAATAGAAGTCTGACTACCATACATCCAAACTGGTAAGGAGCTGCGGAGTCGGAGGCCTACAGACAGGGGTCGAGGGGTCCCGGCAGGAAAGAGTGGTGACTGGCAGACGCGGGTGCACAGGCGCAGATGGCAGCTGATGGACCGGGTGGCGGACCCTGGGCTCGGGGGGCAACGAGCAGACCCAGTGAGGGGCGCAAGGCGGCTGTCTGTCTGCAGCCACACATTCGCGCACAAACAGACTAGGCGAAAATGGGCAGTGACACAGACCGTGCAACCCAGGGACCCAGCTCCGGGAAACAAAGCCCAAGAGCACCGACTGAAAACACCTGTGGGGGTTGAGGCCGGGAGATTCTCTCAGCCTCACAGGAGACTTCTCGGGGAAACCCACAGAGTCCGAGAAAGTGCACAGGCCCACCCGCCCGGGAGCCAGCACCAGAAGGGCCCAGTTTGCTTGTGGGGGGTGGCAAGGGGGACTGAGGTCCTGGAGAGAGCAGAGCAGGTGCCATTGTTCCCTCTCAGACCCCGCCCCCATATACAACGTCACAATCCAGCGACTGCAGTGCCCCGCCCTGGTAAACACCTAAGGCTCCACCGCCCTTACCTAACAGCCGCAACCAGATCAAAGGAAAATAAAAAATAAAAAAGATGGCTCAAACAGAATTAAAATCCCCAGAGCCAATTTTTTTACGTGACCGAGAGATAGGTAACCTATCAGATGCACAGTTCAAAGCACTGGTGATCAGGATGCTCACAGAATTGGTTGACTTTGGTCATAAGTTAGATGAACAAATGCAGGCTACGATAAGAGAAATGAAGGAAAACACACAGGGAACCAAGAATGAGGGGAAGAAAACTGGGACTCAAATCAATGGAGTGGACCAGAAGGAAGAAAGGAACAACCAAACAGAGAAGAATGAAGAAACAAGAATTCAAAAAAATAAGGAGAGGCTTAGGGACCTCCAGGACACCTTTAAACGTTCCAACATCCGAATTATAGGGGTACCAGAAGGGGAAGAGGAAGAGCAACAAGTGGAAAAGTTATTTGAACAAATAATAAAGGAGAATTTCCCCAATCTGGCAAAGGAAATAGACTTCCAGGAAGTCCAGGAAGCTCAGAGAGTCCCAAAGAACTTGGACCCAAGGTGGAACATGCCAAGGCACATCATAATTACATTAGCCAAGGTAAAAATGAAGGAGAGAATCCTAAAAGCAGCAAGAGACAAGGAGACAGTAACCTACAAAGGAGTTCCCATCAGACTGTCAGCTGATTTCTCAAAAGAGACCTTGTAGGCAAGAAGGGGCCAGAAAGAAGTATTCCAAGTGATGAAAGGCAAGGACCTACATCCCAGATTGCTCTATCCAGCAAAGCTTTCATTTAGAATGGAAGGGCAGATAAAGTGCTTCTCACATAAGGTCAAGTTAAAGGAGTTCATCATCACCAAGCCCTTATTATATGAAATGTTAAAGGGACTTACCTAAGAAAAAGAAGATTAAAAATATGAACAGTAAAAAAAAAAAAGTCATCAAATGGAGGGTTAGCAACAGGGAAGTGGGAGGAGGAAAGAGGGGGAAAAGATATAGAGAATAAGTACCATAGACAATAGGTAGAAAATAGACAGTGGGAGGGCAAGAATAGTATGGGAAATGTAGACACTAAAGAACTTATGACACATGGACATGAACTAAAGGGGGGAATGTGGGTGGGAGGGGGTGGGCAGGGTGGAGGGAAGTGAAGGGGGAAAATGAGCCAACTGTAATAGCATAATCAATAAAATAAAGAATAAAAAAAGAATAGTTATGGGGATGTAAAGTACAGCATAAGGATTATAGTCAATAATATTCTAAAAGCTGTATAAGGTGTCAGATGAGTATGAGATTTATCAGGATGATCACTTAGAAAGTTATATCTAATATTGGGATGTACACCTAAAATGAATATAACATGGCATATACATAAAACTAATATAATATGGCATGTCAGCCATAATTGAAAAAAATTAAATAAAAAGGAATAATAAGACAAACAAAAAGCTGTAGAAAAATTTAGTGTCATAGAGTAAGGGACTGTGGTAAAGGCAGAGTGATCGATTGTTTAGAATGGCTGAGCGGTGTGATGACACTAATGCTGAAAAGTGCCCACTTATCTAGAAATCTGAGGTTATTGCATCATTACATTAAGAAGAGTGGGAAAAGGGGGAAAGGGTGGTGGAGAAATGGGGGACATCTGTAGCAGAGTCAACCATTACAAAAATTTTTTTTAAAAAGGTGGAAATAACCAAGTGGTTGAGTAGGAGGAGGAGTAACAAGGCAGTGAAGAAACAGAAAGGAAGGATAGTCAATTCTTTCGTTCTTGCATAGTTTGTAGAAAAAAACAATAGCCTTGATCAATATACCAGATTTGAAAGACAGGAAAAAGAAAAGAGACACAAGAAAAATAGACAAGTAGAAGGAAAATAGAATCCACATGTCACCTAAACCTCCTTATTTAAAGTTAGATTTTCAATTTGGAACAAAAACTAAATTGAGAGGGTGCACATGTGTGTTTGTGCATACAGTTCTCTAGGGGTTCACCTAAAATGAAATGACAAAGGTTAGCACTGACTTGTGTGGCTCAGTGGATTGAGTGTCTCCCTCATAAAACCAAAGGTTGCTGTTTGGATTCCCAAGCAAGGCAGATGCCAGGGTTGCAGCCCAGGTCCCCAGCTGGAGCCATATAAGAGGCAACAGATAGATGTTTCTCTCACACATGAATGTTTCTCTTCCTCTCTTTCTCCCTCCCTTCCACTCTCTCAAAATATAAATAAATAAGTGAAACTTAAAAAAAAAAGAAATGACAAAGGTTAAATAAAGTGACTGGTAAAGATGAACAAGGCAGAGGCCAATAAAAACATCAGGAGTAGTCATATTGATATCAGAAAAGAATTTAAGGGGGAAAAAAAGTGGGTAAAACAGGTGGTTACTTTGTATGGGCACATTCATGATGTAGATAGAACAGTGCCTACATTCCATCAAAATATATAAAGCAAAACTGAAAAGAACAGCAACAGCAGGAAAATTTCGTGAAAATCACAGCCTTACTCAAAAAAGGTACTGAATTTTAATAATATGCATATTCTTTTCAAATATCATGAAACCTATACAAAAATATAGGATCTAATAAGACTATAAGTAACACATTATAGACTACATTTTCTGACCACCAGGCAATAAAGTGAGCAATTGATAACAAAATAATAATTTTTAAAATAGTACAAATACCAGAAGTTAAAATACTCTCTTTATTAGATCAAAGAGAAAATATAAATTATAATCAGTTTAAGAATAAATAAAAATTAGAGAACCCTACATATTCAAAATATACCCCAAAGCTGTATGTAGGGAAAAATTCAGAACTTTATATGATTTTATTATTATCCATGAACAAATAAAACTATAAAAGAAGTTGAAAATGTCTTAGAACTTCAGAACCTAGATCATTTAAAGGCAAAATCTTTCAAACCACTAAGGAACTAATATCTCCTTTAGAATGTAAGCTGTTAGAACATAGAACATACAAAATGATAGGACAAAACTCAGTTCACTTTTGGAAGTAGTTTTATGCTGGCTTACCAGAATAGTCAAGAGTATTTTATTTAAAAAAACAAGCAATGTAGAGGAATTTGCCCTACCAGGAATTATAGCCTATTTGGAAGACATGAGAATTTATACAAATTTAATATATTTTATGAATAGCATTCCAAATCAATGGGGAGAGCATAAATTATCCATTGTGTTTAGCCAACTGATTTGATTATACAGAAAAAAATTAAGGTATATCATACTATATACCAAAATGAATCCTGTATTGATTAAAGATTCAAAATGATTAAAGCACTTAAAATATAGAGATTTATCAATCACAACTTGCTGAAAAAGTCAAATGCACAAATCTAAAGGTAGAAACCAATAACACAAAGATTAAAAGATTTAACTATTTAATAATGTGAAACTATTATAAATGAAAAATTAACCTAAACAAAATTAAATGTATAGATATGAAAAAATGTACTTTGAAAGGGTATCTTTTCTAAAATAGATATTTATTTTTAGAGAGAGGGAAAGGGGGGGGAAAGAGAGGGACAGAAACATTGATGTGTGATAGATACATCAATCAGTTGCCTCTTGCACTCCCCCTACTGGGGACCTGACCTGCAACCCAGACAGGTGCCCTGACTGGGAATTGAACCTGTAACCTTTCAGTTTGCAGGCCAGCACTCAATCTACTGAGCCACACCAGCCAGGGCAAGGGGGTATCTTTAATGAATAACTTATTACAAGTTAAAAATGTGCACAAGTTTAGAAAAATCTGGGAGATGGTATGTACTGGTACTTGACAAAATAACAAAAGTAGTCAATAAACATTTAAAAAATGTTTACCACACTTTCAGTCAGAAACACAACATAAAATAATGAGGTACAGTTATTTGCCTGTGGAATTGGTGAAGATTTTAAAATTGTCAAGAATTGGGAGAGATGGGCCCATTATTAATGGGAATTCAGATAGGCACATGTTTTCTAGGAGACAAGTGGGCTATAAGGATTAAACAATACAATGAAAATGTTCTTAGGACTTTAAGGAGAAATTTTTGGAAAGGAGGTGGCAATGAGGTGTCCACGTTTCTTCTATTATCCCTCCTCCTCTTCATCCCGGCTGACAGTCTCCCACCATCTCTCACCTGGACTCCTCAAATAGCCCCTTAACTAGTTCACTCACTTTTCTTGTTTAATTTTGTCTTCCACTTTGCAGTGCCAGTGATCTCAAAGACAAAATGTCCTTATCCTTCATTTTGCAAGGACTTCCTGTGCCCCTGTCATCTACAGCTTTAGGGCCAATTGTAACACGGTGTGCAAGATTCTCCACGTCTGTGCCCCTGCAGATTCTCCAGGCACACTTTTACCCATCATTTTGCCGTCCATTCGTAATACCCATCTGCTCACAATTGTGTCAGATATGCTACCTCTGCTCATGTTATTCCTTTCATTTAAAATTCAGTTCTGCCCTCCTCCTCCCCTCTTCATCCATCATTTCTTTGGAGTGAGAGCGTGGCCTTCCCCAGGAAGCTCTGTGGGGCTCTCTGGGCCAGGGTAGGTAGCCCTCCATTGACTTCCACAGAACACTGTTATCTGCTTACGCCACATTGTGTTGTGGGTTTCATTCATGTCATCATAAGTAGTTGCAGTTTGTTCATTCTTGTTTCTGTATTCATTTATAAGAATATACCACAACCATTGTTGAATAATTTCTCCAGATTTTGGCTAATAGGAGTAGTGTTTCTATTAGCGTTCTTTCACATGTTATTGTGATACACACATTTCTGTCAGTTATATATCTTAGACTGGAACTTAGTCATAGGGGGAAGTAGACAGAATACTGAAAATGGTCCCCAAGATTGCGCACCTGAATGCTAGGGAGATATCCAGGTGGGCTTTATGATAGGGAGATATCCAGGTGGGCCTGGTCTGACAACACGAGCTGCTTTAAAAGCAAGAGGAAAAAGCTGGGAGCAGAAGAGGAAATCATGTCTGAAGTGTGAGATATTCCTGGGGCATTGTTGCTGGCTTGATGATACAGCGGCCCACAGGCAAGGGCTGGAGAGTGGCCTCGAGGACCTGAGCGTGGCCCTCTGCTCACAGTCAGCGAGGAAACAGCCCCCCTCTGTCCTAGAACCTCCAGGACCTGAATTTTGCCAACAACCTACATGAGCTACAACATGGATTTCTCCCCTGAACCTTAAATGGGGACTCAATTCTCTACGCTCCTTGGGTTTCGGCCTCGTGACACCCCAAGCAGATGACCCACTCATGCTGTGTCAGACTTCTGACCTGCAGAACTGTAAGCTAAAAATGGTTTTAAGTTTGTGGTAACTTTTTATACAGCAACAGAAAACTAATACATAGAGTTCGCATGTATTCATTTTAGTAGGTGCTGCCAACAGTTTTTCAAAGTACCAGTTTGTATTCATTTCTTTAAAAAATACCTTTAAAAATGTTTGTATTCTTGACAAAGCAATTGCATATCCAAGAAATTATCAGGAATGTCTGCAAAGATTTAGTTGCAAAAATCTACATGAATAATCCAATGTTCAGTTCTAATGGATTGTTTAAATAACAATGGAATATTGTACATCCATGACAAATGATGTGGAACAGCTTTCACCAAAGATATTCTGTAGAACATTACTTTTCCAAATGTCACATGAGCAGGGGTGTCCAACCTGAGGCCCATGGGCTGCATGCAGCCTAGGATGGCTGTAAATGTGGCTCAACACAAAATCATAAATTTACTTAAAATATTATGAGATTTTTATTGTGATTGCATGTCATAATGTATTTAATGTATGGCCCAAAACCACTCTTCTTCCAGTGTGGTGCAGAGACGCCAAAAGTTTGGGCACCCCTGACAGAGGAACCCCACGGTTGAGTAAGTTCGAGTGAGATACCAGAGCAAGGCCAACCAGGTTTTCCCGCTGCAGCTCCTCTCAGGCCTTTACAAATAGGCATTGTCAGCACCTGAGGGGCTGACGGTGCAGAATTGCATAAACTATTTGACTGTGGTGGTTTGGCTTTGTTTTGGGGGCTTTATTTGGCAAATCAGACTTTGGGAAATGGCATAGAAACATGTTCATGTTATATTTGGTGCAAAAAGTGGTGTGAATAGCTTAGCCACACTTTAAAATGTGTAGGAAAATGTGTAAATCTAGAAGGATTTAAAGGTTATTACACAGAAATGTTAACTGTGATTATTTTGATGGGCAATTTTTAATTTATGTTCCTTATCTATATTTTTCCTAAGTTTCTACAAAGTGAATATGCATTACATTTGTAAAAGGGGGAAAAATGAAAATGTCAGGTTAATCTCAATACCATATCTTAAAACAGCAACATTAAAGCTCTAGCTCTCATATGAGGTTTAACTTGCTAAGTGGTTTCACTTTTATTAAATTAGACTTGTTAATGATTTGTTTCTGGACTGCCTGTCTCACCAGGACAGGCCAGCCTGGGGCTCACACCTGCGATCAATTTGGGTTGACTTGGGGTGGCCTCTGGGGTTACCATCCTAGCAGAGCAGTGAATTTTTACAACTTTTATCTGTGTCCTCATTAAGGCTGTGGTAAACTCATTAGTTCACCCTGGCATTGAACTTCGGGTTTCATCTCTTCCAAGTGCAGCCTCTGATCCACCCATCACTACCAAACACAGCTCTTTCCAGGTTAAGATATCACATGCAGGTTTTCTAAAAACACCAACCCATGTTGAAATCCACGCAGGGAACCAGGTCTAGACAAAGCACTTTATAATTTCTCAGTTTCCTCATCTATGAAAGTGTATGTGTGTGTGATATCCCATGGTATTATCAGGATTAAATGAGTAAGATTTAAGCACATTGAGTACATAGCACAGTCTAGGTTTTCAACAAATATCTGTTCTTTCCAACTTACCCTTGCAGTGTTAATATGGCCTTCAGTTAATAATAGTACTTACAATCCCATTTCTCCCTGTGGATGGGTCCAGTTTTCCTCCATCAGCCTTTGTGTATGGGGAGAGCTTGAAGCTGGGGGTGGGAGGGCACAGGTGTTGGTGTCTTGTCAGCATCAGTGTCAGCAAACTGAGGCCCTTGGTCAATCCTACAGTTGGTCTTTGTAGGGCCCACAAGCAAACAATGGTTTCTACATTCTTAAATGGGTGAAGAAGACAAAAAGAATATTATACCAGACATATGAAATTTATGCCACATTCAAATTTTGACGTTGGTAAGTAAAGTTTTATTGGGACACTGTCACTCACTCCCCTGCTGTCTATGACGGCTGCTGCTGTCGCACAGTGACAGAGCTGAGCATTTGTGACAGACCCTGATGGCCTGCAGTGTCTAAAATACTCACTCCGGCCCCTCAGGGGAGAGAGCAGCGCCCGGTGCTCCAAAGTGTTTCTTAGCAAAGTAGTTCTGAAAGGCAAGCTTTAAATATGAGAGGTGTTGCTCACTGGATCACATTTTAAAAAATTAAATTAAGCACCTTTTGAAGGCTTAACTTTGGAAGTTTCTATTACCATCCCTTCTCTCCAACCCCAGTGACAACCAAAAGAGGTCTGGGTCCAAGAACCAGGCACGGCTAAGGCCCCCCATCTGTGGGTCAGGAGCCACCGGGTTAGTGGCCAAGACTGGCTTGTAGGTGTAAGATTTAGGTTACATCTTTATTTTTAAACAATTATCATTTTAGGTTTGTTGTTATTGTTAGAGAAACAAGACCCCTCCCCAAGGGTCTTCTTAATTTGCACAGTGGTTCTTTTTGCTCACCACCATATTTGGACTATGGCTCTCCATGCCAGAGTCTGGTAAAAAGTAAAGGAACTATTTATTCAAAAGTTGTACAGGTTTAGAGTAATGGTGGAATGTTGGCGTTAAATTCTAGTCCCTTTAAAACACCCACAAACACACACACACACACAGTCCTGCCTCCCCTTGCCAAACCAGGCCAGTCAAGGGTACTGTATCTCAGGAGAAGAAATAGAAGTCCATGTAGCTTGGCTAGACTCCCGGTTCTTCCCAGTGATCTGTGCTCAGCTGGGCAGGCCTCCCGCAGTTTCTAGCACCATCAGCTGTGTCACAGGGATTTCCAGTTCTTAATCTAAAACCACGTGGCACCTCCTTGTGGCCCGCCAGCAAGAGTCCTTTCACCCCTTTTCTTCCCACATGGTCTCACATTGTTCCCTGTCCCTCATGGCGGACGAACCACCTTTCAGTTTAAATTGAAGCCTAGAACCTCCTCTGTAACCCCATTTCTGACTCCTCCCACAAAGGAGGCTACACCTGTCAGCACTCCCCTATTTTCTGCCTTCCTTGGCTGCCATAGTTAGTCTGGGCAGGCATGACCCCGGGGGTGGAGTGAACCATCTCCAAGCTCTTGCTCAGGCCCTGTAACTGGGGAAGCTGGCCCCCAGTTACATCCTAGGTCAAAGTCATGCCCATCTTCGGGGCTCCACACAGGCTAGGAGGCTCGTCTGTTATTGATATGCAAAAGAACTCTCAATCCCCATGCAGCTGCTTTTCCCAGCCCTTAGCTAGGCTTGTGGGGGCTTGAGGGCCTCTCATCCTATGCCCCATTAAGCCTACACTCTGTTACATTTTCATAGGTTCTAACAGATGTTTGATCAGTGTTCGAACACTTCCTTTGCCATTGGTCTCCCTTGTTATTGAGTTGGCCAAAAAGTTTGTTTAGTTATTTTCAGTAAGATGGCTCTACTAGTGCTTAGTTGTCTTTAAGTTCATTTGAAACAATTTTGTTAGATTGTATTGTGACAGCTGTCAGATCAGTGTGCATTTAAAAATAAATTTATGAAAATTGGTAGATTTTTGTGCAACCATTTTAATATCGAAGATGGAAGAAAATAAGCAACATTTTCAGCATATTATGCTTTATTATTTCAAGGAAGGTAAAAATGCAACTGAAACACACACAAAAAAGATTTGTGCAGTGTACAAAGAAGGTGCTGTGACTGATCGAATGTGTCAAAAGTGGTTTGTGAAGTTTCTTGGTACTACTGACTGACCCGGATCCTGGCCAGCAGGATCTGTGTGTTGTGGCCAAGAGACAAATACACAAGGACTACAGAAATCCTGTGGAGAAAAAGGGATGGTGTGGCCACTCCCTAAGTGAGAGAAAGGGCGAGAGGGCTCCCGGCCCCTGCCTGGACAGGTTTTTGTTGCTTCTCTGGGTTCATTACATGGAGGATGGTCCTCATTTACTGTGCACAGGTTCACTGCAGGTGATAACTTTTTACAGATAACAAAGGAAAGAATGTTGCTAATTACTTCAAAGAGAAGGATGTTACAGACCAAGGGGAAAAGTGGTTGAACCAGTTACACTCCTTACTTGGGAGGTTTAGCACAGACTTTAGGAAGTTACAGCAAGCACTTGCTGCCTCAGTTCAGGGTGAGGGAGTTTTAGCAAAACCAAGTCCCATAGAAGTCTAGGTACAATGCCGGCCTGATTCCCCATAGGAAAACCTCTCCGTGGGCGTGTTCCTGTGTGCCACTCACTCCTCACTGGCTTTCCATGTGGAGGCTGAGCTACAATTCCACAACATGTGAAATGGCTCCCTACAACTGACATTGTAACCAAGTAATTCTTCGCTGTGAGGCTGTCTTATGCATTCAAAGATGTTTAGCAGCAACCCTAGCCTCTACCCACAAAAAGCCAATTGTGGGAGAGAGCTGACACACTCAAAATATTCAAATCAATACAGTTATTGGTAAAAATGAAAAATGTGTCTTTTGCAGAGAAACTAAACAGACTTGTTGGCCAACCCGATCTTTAAGGACTTCTATTCAAGCATCTGAGAAGATGCTACTTTAAGGGGACCCCGTGATCCCTCCGTAAGGTGAGGGTTCCTGGGCAGTGTGACCACTATCACCTTCACATTTCTCTGTAGGTCAGATCTTCAGATACAAATGGCAAGTTTCTGTTTAAATGCTGTAAAAGGGACTCTCCAGAATAGGGATAGTAGGATGTCTTGGGTAGAGCCTCCGTAGGAGGATCTGCTTTTTCTCCTTTCTTCTCTGAAGATGGCAACTGCTGGCAACCCAGCCAATTTTGGTTACAGCTGCACAGGGTCTAAATGATTGGAGGGTGAGTCTAGCATACTGACCATTCCATTACACATTTCCTATAAAAGTAAAAGTCTTTCTTGCACACAACAGTAGAACAGTACATACAAGAGCAGGATTGAAAGGGCCATGGTCCTTTGTTTGAATGATGATAATCACACCAAACTGAACTCAGTGTTGCTTATTCTGAGAGAAAATTTTCTGCTCTCAGGTAGAAATACCATACCAGCTACAGACTCATAGCATACAGATTTGCTTCTGTAAGCGGGTGCAGCTAGGGAGCCCCCAAAAGAAGGATTTGTAATGTGGTCCAGAACTCAGGGTGTCCAGGAGATATTAAAAATATGGGATGTCTTCACCCCCTTCAGTCTGAACTGGGGGATGGGACACATGGAGCCAGGCTATTGAGAGTTGTTTTGCATAGCAACAGTTTTGCAGATAACCACTAGAATGGTCATTTAACATATCTATAACCTTTAACTGGCTTCATAGATATGTTAAATAGCTGTGGACATGCTTTGAGCCAGGGAGAAGGGAGTGGCTTCCACTCAGGATGTAACTAGGAGACAACTCCCCCTGGCTACAGAGCCTGTGTAAGAGCTTGGAGATGATTGGCTCCACATCACAGGACCATGCCTGCCTGGACTTACTATGGCAGCCCAGAAAAGCTGGAAAAATACAGAAATGCTGGCAAGTGTAGCTGATTGTGGAAGGAGTTGGAAATGAGGCTGCAGAGGAAGATTGGTGCTGGGATTTAAACCCAGGCATGGCAGTGATGATAAGAAGAACCACTTGGCTTTAGCAGAGGAGGAACCACATGGCTTTGGGTGTCCCTTTGCCACGCAGTTTAGGAAGCCAGAAAGCAAGATGTAGAGCTCTCTCTTGGCAGTTTGGAAGAATGAAGGAGAGGCGCTGTGGGAAGGAAAGGGGTGAAAGGACTCTTGCTGGTGGGCCATGAGAAGGAGCCATGTGGTTTTGGATTAAGAACTGGAGACCTCAGTGACAGAGCTGATGGTGCTGGGAACTGCAGGAGGCCTGCCAGCTGAGCATGGATTACTGAGAAGGACTGGGGGCTGCCTAAGCCATGGACTTCTATTTCTTTTCCTGTGATATGGTAGCTGGGACCAGGCAAAGCGGGGAAGGAAGGACTACGTGTGTTCATGGGTGTTTCAAGGGACTTTGGGATTTTAATGAAGACATTTAGTCATTAGTCTTAAGTCTGTATAACTTTTGAATAAATAATGCCTTTCCTTTTCACCAATCTCTGACATGGAGAGCTGTAATTCCCTGGAGGCAGGCAAGGTGAACCTAGTATAGGCAGACCCCAGGAGAAGGAGGGGTCTATTTGGTAACATTGTGCAACCCCTTCTCTGGTGGCCAGTCAAGGAGAATCATGGGAGACCACATGTGGATACCTTTAAAGTAATTCAACTACTTGTACATGCGCAGTAAAAGCCCATCAAAACTAGCCAGGAAGGATCCACCCTATAAGAATGGAATCCCTCCAGCCCATGAGGTCACTCTCTGCTTGGAGTTGGCCTGCTCCCATGTTCTCTGCTATAAACTCTGGGTGTTCAGTTCAGTTCTTTGTCCTGATCACCAAGAACCTGGTTACATGTGTCCACCAGTGACATTTCTGATGTAGCTCCAAGAACAATATTTACCCAGTTTTAGAGTTTGCTAGCTCTCTGTAATCCTAGCAGAAACCTTGGGGTCTTGTATCTCCTTTACAACCTTACTAGCTGTGAATCATGAAGTGTCTGTAGAATTTCCCCATTTTCCTGAGCAGCAGGATACCAGCCCTTCTAACTCCCCTTCAGCCCCTAATGTCTCAACATCTGTCTGCATCAGGGGCTTTCCCTTGATGCCCAGCAGATTTGAGACCCTGGCCCAGGCCAGATGCTTTCCACTTTTACATATTGAAATACACGTTTGACAAACCAAAATAGAAATAAAATAGGCAAGGGTCCGCCATAGAGGAAGTGTCAAGTTGTTTATAGCTTCTCCAAGCTTTTATTATTTTCTAGAATGAATTTAGTAATTTCATCACATACTGTTTATGCTTTTCAAGATTCCAGCTAACTTCCCGCATGTTTAAGGGAGCCACTGATAAGTACATTTTAAATGACTTGTTTGTCTTTCGGTTTTGAGATCAGCATTGGAGTGCAATTTATTGTTTCTAACTAACTCTGATAATGGCCAAAAATGCTTTTCTATAGAAATCAAAGTCACTTTTTACAGGCCTACAATCGCCTGCTATGTTTCTGTGATGGTATTAGGATACCAGCTTTGGGCATCCTAAAAAATATTTCTCTGCTATCACCGCCCATGGAAATGCCAAATGGCCTCCAAGGAATGCACCTACCTGAGCCAAACTTCATGTGTGCTCCACTTGTGTTTATTTTTATTATCGAGTTTTCTCATTTGTATTTTTTTCCCTCTTCAGAATCCTATGAAGGAATGTCTCAGCATTTAAATATTTACTTTTTAAGTGTCCTCTAATTTAAATATCTGAGATTTTATATGTATTCCAAAAGGCATTTCAGAATCAGGCTGCCTGAAGTTTACTTTTGAAACTGGCATTTGTTTAATTTCTCTGATGCTTTTGCCTATCCACCCTCCCCCCATCAAAATATACTACATGAAATATTAATGATGATAATGTAGACAGGAACACAATTGAAAAACAAGCTCAATATATTTGGGGAAGTAGACTAATTAGAAAACATTGCTCATTTAAAAGTTGGAATAAGCCTTTTATCTTCTCAACATGAGGGAATGGTTACAGGGAGCGAAAACGGGGTAAGAAGCTTGGTAAACTGGTGAGGTTTTTGTGAGGAAATGTTGCACTTTAGAGAAATGGCATATAAAGGTCAAAGGATTCTATGCATTTATTCAGATGATGCAACATTGATATTAACCACGGAAGGCTGAGTCAGTTTTTAAAACAAAGATTTGGTCACTCATTCTCCTGAGCTCCTGTAGCACACAACATTATAAAATTATACCAATTTGTTTATTCCTGTCTTTCCACTGGGCTCTGAGTTCCTTAACTGTTCCTTATCTTAGTGTGGTGTGCCTCCACCCTGTCCCTTGGGAGCTCCCCTGCCTTGCCTCTCCCAGATACTCAGACTGGCTCAACCAATGTTAGGAAACAAGCATTTTTGTCTGCTCTATTTGCTTAATTGGGCTGTGTGAGTCTGGGACTGGAAGAGGCCGTCCTTCCTGGGTACAGGAAAGAACTGTGTGCACAGGGGGAAAAAGGTAGCATAGACGGGGAGAAAGGTAGCATAGACAGGTAGCATAGATGTCCAGATGTGGAAGGAGAGCGAGCCCCGAGAGTTTGTGAAACCTGTGATTACCACTGTGCCTGAACCCTGGGTCTGCCTGGTACTTCCCAGTACATGTGTAAGTGAATTTCCTAGTTCATCGAAGCTAGTGTGAATTTGGCTTCTATAACTCTATCAACCTAAATAAAGAGGTAAACTGAGGTAAGCCCAAATGACCAGAAATTGAGATTATTTGGGAATGGCAGAGGAATTGAAATTCTGGGCACACGTGCCATCGCAATCTGCAGGTGAGTCCACTGAGGATTTGGGGCAGGGAGTGCAAAGAGGGCCGAGGTCCAGCCAGAGTCTAAGCACTTAAATTTGTTCACTTCAGGATGGGCAGAAACTCTTGGTGGGTGTTCCCTGGTCAGGAGATAAGTCTTCCTGTTCTGCAATATTAGGCATTTACAAAAATGAGCCTCTCAGTTCTTACATGCAGTTCTGAGGGTACATGAGTGAGATTCTCCATTTCATGTCCTCCAGCTCCGTTCCAGATCGAAATAATTCCACAACATTCAACCGGGAATTCTGCCACTGAGCTGGTAATAGTTTCTATGACAAAGCTGAAGAAGAAAATGTTTCTCAAATAAACAGTAAAAAAATTTTCTGAATCTCTGATTTCATACTTTTTTTTTTAGACTGTGAGATTTAGCTTATTATAAGTTAAACAGCATTGCAATTTTTCATTAATGAAAAGTCTTTTTGGGTGCCCTGGCTGGTGTAGCTCAGTGGGTTGAGTGTGGGCTGGGAACCAAAGGTTCGAGGGTTTGATTCCCAGTCGGGGGACATGCCTGGGTTGCAGGCCAGGTCCCCAGTAGGGGGTATATGAGAGGCAATCACACATTGATATTTCTCACCCTTTCTTCCTCATTCCCATCCCCTCAAAAATAAATACATAAAATCGATTTAAAAAAAAGTCTTTTGGAGGACTAATTTTCTAGAATGAGATGGGGGGGCTTTAGTGGTAATTTTAATGACCCAGGGATTCATTCCCCCACTCCTACCAGATGTTTTTTGTTCCTCTCAATCTGAAATATTTCAATTGTTTTAAATTGTTTTATATATTTCTGCTACTTAACACTTTTATTGTTTAAATTTTTTAATTTCTAATTTCTAGTAAATTGCCCAAGAGCAAACTGGTAAAAAACAAACAAGCAGACAGTGTTTCCTATGATTAATTCGCAGGTAGGTAACATCTGTTTACTCCAGGAAGTGTTATTTTATTTTATTTTATTTATTTTTAGAGACAGGGGAAGGGAAGAAGAAAGAGGGAGAGAAACGTCAATATGTGGTTGCCTCTACCACAGCCCTCACAAGGACCCTGCCTGCAACCCACGCATGTGCCCGAACTGGGAACCAACCCAGTGACCCTTTTGCTTGCAAGACCGCTCTCAACCTACTGAGCTACACCAGTCAGGGCTCCACGAAATTTTTACAAATTTTTAAAATGTATTTTTTAGAAAAGATTTTATTTATTTAGAGAGAAGGGAAAGGAGAGAGAAAGAGAGGGAGAGAAACATTGAAATATGAGAGAAACTTCCACTGGTTGCCTCTTGCTCTCTGCCCTCCCCCCTGCCACAAGGGACCTGACCCACAACCCCAGCATGTGCCCTGACAAGGAATCAAACTAGCGACCTTTCAGTTCACAGGCCAGTGCTCAATCCACTGGGCCACACCAGCCAGGGCTAAAGTATATTCTTTTTTAAAGTAGTCACTTTGCTTTCTCATATTTAGGCAGTTTTAATAGGTTTTCTTCAAAAAGAAAAGCCCAAAACCTCTAATACAATGATCAATTTTTATGGCATGTTCTTGAAAAGACCAATAAACTTTTTTATAATCATTAGCATATGAAAGCAACATGTGAGAAGCATTACCTAGATTATGTCTTGTTAATTTAACCTTGTATAGCAAAGAGTTTGGAAACAACATAAATGTCCATCATAGAGCCTCAGTTAAATGAATTATGAGAAATCTAGAAAATGAAATAAAATTAATTGCCCTGGCTAGTGTGGCTCAGTGGATTGAGTGCAAGCCTGCAAACCAAAGGGTCGCTAGTTCAATTCCCAGTCAGGGCACATGCCTGGGTTGCAGGCCAGGTCCCTGGTGGAGGCTCTTGAGAGGCAACCACACAGTTATGTTTCCCTCTCTCCCTCTGTTACCCTCTCTAAAAATAAGTAAATAAAATCTTTCAAAAAATAAATAAAATTTGCTAAAAAGAATGAGCTAGAACATATGTGTGATGTGGGATGCCTTGTAAGATACATTTTGTGAACAATATTATTCATTCATTGAACAATTGTTTATTGTGCACTCTCTAAGTGCCCGGTCTGGTCTGAGCACTGGACACTGACCTGACGACAGATAAGGTCTCGGATTCTCATGCTCACATTGGTATAACATATTTCTATTTTGAGGGTTTTTTTCCTTTAAAAAAGTATGTATAATTATATATAAAGTATAGTTTTAAAGTATATGTATATGTTATGTTTACATATACACATAAATACATACACACATATAAAATATTCATATTTATAAGTGTTTTGCAAATATCTGAAAGGATTAAAATGACTGTGCTTGGGGAGGAGGCGGGGGTCCGAGGTAAGGGAGACGCTGCTGGCTGCCCTTTGTGTTCCGCAAACATGTCACCTTTTCAATTGAAGATGCATTGCTATTAGAACGAACATTCCAATAATTATAGGCAGTACGGGCATACCTCGTTTTATTACGCTTCACTTTATTGCACTCCACAGATGTTGTGTTTTTTACAAATTGAAGCCAAGACTCTCCACCAGCCAAAAGCCTATGACTCACTTTACCATGAGACTCATTTTATCATGGTGTCTGCAGCCAAACCCGCAGTACCTCTGAGACAGGCCTGTGCTTGTCACCTTTGCTGTAAGTGTGTCACCATGGTTTAAGGTAGAAGGGTCTACTGGCTGAAAAGTTGCAAGACCATGACTAGACATACCATTTCCCAGCAAATCTGTCTACTTCTATACGACACGCGGTGGGCATTCAGGATTGCTTGTTGAATTGAATGAAGAGTTCACTTCAGAGACTGGAGCAAGAGGCAACAAACATGGAAAGTCATAAACTCAGAACAAAGGGGAACTATAGTAATGTGAGTAATATTGAAGAATATGAACAAAGCATGGACTGGCGACAACTTTGGTTTATACTAAGAAAACAAGGATAATAAAAAATCGAGAAATACGCCCTGGCTGGTGTAGCTCAGTGGATTGAGCGCGGGCTGCGAACCAGGCATCGCAGGTTCGATTCCCAGTCAGGGCACATGCCTAGGTTGCAGGCCGTGTCTCCCAGCAACCGCACATTGATGTTTCTCTCTCTCTCTCTCTCTCCCTCTCTTCCTTCTCTAAAAATAAATAAATAAAATCTTTAAAAAAAAATCGAGAAATACACTGAGCTCAAGGGAAATTCAGCAGGAAGCATTGGAATGGTGGTGAGGCAGGCCAAGCAACTTCGGGGCACCATGTACTTGTTATCAGGTGGCAACTCAGGCAGCTCATGAGAGGCAGGAGAACAGGGCTTCCTTTGACACAGGGTGCTGTGGACACCACAGGAACAGGATGGACCCGTCACCCCAAATTCGGTTCAGACGTCAGGACTACTGACAACCCTCACACCAAAAGGCATGAAGAGGGTATTACATAAAATAGGTCTTTCAGGGAGATCAGGACTGACCTCCCGAGTTAATCCAAAATGGTTTCAGGGAGCAAGGAGAGGAGACTGCTGTGGGTTTCACTGTGGTCTGGATGAGCCCAGGGTGAGGGTTCTTGTGGGAGCTCCTGAGGTTTGAGCCTCCTCCTGCCATCAAAGGCAGGACTGCTCGATGTGGGGAATGAGAGCAAGAGGCTTAAAAGCCTCGGAAGTAAAACGTGCACAATATTCTGAATTTCTACTGGTCCTGTGTTTTAAGATCCGCAAGGAGGGAGAACTGCTCTGGAGAGAAGATACCCAGCAGACACAGTGTGAAAAAGGCATGAGAAAGATGACAGAAGGGATTAAGAATGCCAGGCAATCTCAAAAAATAAAATCATCCCCACTGAGTCGGTGGATTTGCATGCAAGGTGGCTACGATGTCAGAACGTAGCGACTGAATTTGAATTTCAAGGAAAGAAGGAATTTATGGGAAAGGGTTTGTACAAAAAAAGGGATTTTAGTATATTAGTATTACATTTTTTTATTCCTATCCATTTTGCTTAACAAAATGAGGTGGTAAGAGCAATATAAAATCAAAGTTAGAAAATATATCTAAAAAAGAACAGGGAGGAAAATGTAATCTCTCCAGAAGGATATGAAGGACAGATACAGGGATTCCCAAGAAGACGGAATTCCAGAGCTCAGGCTCTGCAGCGGGATAGTGGGCGTTCACTCCACGTACTCCGTGTGTGACTGCAGTAAGTACTCCGTGTGTGACTGCAGTAAGTACTCCGTGTGTGACTGCAGTAAGTACTCCGTGTGTGACTGCAGTAAGTACTCCGTGTGTGACTGCAGTAAGTACTCCGTGTGTGACTGCAGTAAGTAGGTGGCAGCATCTCTAAGCCTTAGTTATCCGCTCTGCAAGCTGAGGATGATGCCAGGACTGAGAGAGGGAGCGGTTATAATAGTGAAATGCGGTATGATGCATGCAACCTAGTGAACACAGGGCCTGGCAGGTTGGTCTGTGTTGGTATTAACATACTCATATAAAAAGATTTTGACTACTTGGCAAAAAAGGGAGGTGTGGGAGAGGCTCTGGAGCATACTTTATCTCATTTAATCCCCACAACAAACCTGCAAGGCAGGGACCATTACTATCTGTGCTTGACAGAGGCTGAAACAGAAACAGGTGTTCTCTCCCTGGTCTGATGGAGGCATTGGAGCCAGCATCCCCGGTCCAGGCTTCAAAGCTTCCAGGCTGTCCCGGATGAAGATGCTTTCTTTTGCTACTCACTGATGGGTGTTTTCAAGTGGGAGGAGAGAGGAAGAACAATGGATCTTGGGAACAATACAAATGTGTGGAAGTCTACAAATGTGTATGAATTAGAAGAATGAAGCCAGAATATGAAATACATTTGAGAATAAAAAAACAGAAGAGGGAAAAACAACAGCCATATGTGTATAGTGTTAAAAATACGCAATGTTTATGGAACATCTCTTGGTCAGGTGGTGGGGGAAATTGCATGTACACATGTAAAATGTTAAGATCGCTTTTATAATCAAAACCTGTAAGAAAGAGATAGGAAGGTGCTTTGGCAAAATAAAAAGCACTTAACAATAAGATAGCATTAGAAATGAGGTGTTCTTTAAAAGCTAAATGATAATGCTCCAACTAAGGCAGTATTTATGGCCATAATCTTTTAACTTATTTAAAGGAGAGGGAGGTGGTCAATAAATGGGAAGAATGCATTTATCCAAATACCCCCACATCACAGAATCACTTCAATTAATCATTTTTTTTATTTTTGTTTCTGGTTTTGTTTTGTTTTTGTTTCTCTCTACTTGAAATGTCTGTTCCAAGATGATCTCAAAGACCGGCATTGTGCTTTGGCAAAACATACAGGACAGGGCAAAAGCACATTGACAGTTGTTCATAAGGACAATATAATACAATAATTAATAAGTAGTAATACAAGCCTAAACTCTATGCGTTGCATACTCACAACTATAAACCTACTTTTGCCCCACCCTGTACAAAACTTATGCCCACAGCAACCAGTCCCAATCCCAGTTTTCAACAGTTTATACTATTCTGTGTTGCTCATAGGCTGCCTCAGTATTCTCACTTTAAATTCCTCAACACTTAGTTTCTGAAGAGCCACAATTGACTGGAAATGAGGAGCACAAAAAGAATATCTCAAAATGAAAACAGTCATTGTACCACAATTTAGAAAAAGGTAAAGGACAGGTGAAGAGCAAAGTCCATGAGAGCGAGCTGTGGTGTGCTGCATGCTGTCCTCTGAGTGGTCTGCCTGCCTCTGTGATGCTCAGTTCTCTCCATGTCCTCCTCTGTTGTGGGGGAGCTTTGCCCGCAGAGCCCCCCGTCCGCCGTGGATGAGAATAAGTCCACTAAGACATGATCTGCTTGGGGAGGAAAGGTGGCCGATCTCTTGAAGAAGGACCAAGAGCCTTTTCCTCAATGACTTTTATTGGGTTGGTTTACACAGGAAGTTAGGTAAAGCTCATTACTCATTGCCAGGAAGTAAGGATCAAATAACAGGGAACTCTGAGGGCTTATTTTGAGTCAGAGTCAGATAGCTAAAGAGCTATAAAGACTTTAAGGAACAAACTTACTTCCTCCTTGGACCCTTATCATTCAATTGAGAGCATTCTAAACAAAGCAGGTTTCACAGGATTTTACATATTCTTTCTTAGGCCTGATCACCCGGGGAACCGCCCTTTTCAGCACAGGGCTGCACTGCCCTCTGTCATTGTTTCAGGCTTAGGTGGAGCAAGGGAACTAAGGCAGCCAAGAGATTAGGAGATTTTCTTGCAGATGGAATGAGGACTCAGGCTTTGTCAAAGCCGAGGGGCTAGGGTCCATCACCCCCTTTTGCCATAGCCCCCAAAGTCCTTCCTTGGGGGCCTCCCACATAATCATGCCTGTCTAGGTCATTCCCCCTTGGGGAATCTTACCCATCATTGGCTAACTGACCAAGCATTGGGGGCCAGGCAGGGTGAAGTAAAAGGAGCAGAAGCCGTGCTCATGTCAGGGAGATAAGCCTTTGTCTCCTTGCTGGTTTAAGGTTCCATGGTCGTTCCCTCAGCCTTAGCCTTGACGGGGATTACAGCTTCTGAAACCAGGCAGGGCGGTTCCCAACACTCTGTGTTCTCCTTGTACCAGGATCTAAACACTGTCCAACCTGGTGTCTATTGGCTCCCTGTGCATTTGGAAGCTGTAGCTGAGGCTGGGCGACAGATCATGAACAGAATCTCTCCACCTGAGATCTGTGGATTTAGAAGACTTCCTGCTTATTTTTTTTTTAAGAAATTCAGTTTCATACAGAGCAGTTTTACATTTCCACATTAGAATAAAATGACAAAAAAAAATAGGTGACACAATGCTAACCAATTCATTTAATGAGCATTCTACTTCCCTGTTTTAGACTGGGAATACTAGACTGGCTATAACTCTGTAACAAGTTGGGTTACAGTTACCTGAGAAACTGTTCTCCTAAAATGATGACAAATGGTTCCTTTTTCATTTTAAAGGAGCAGATATTTTCCAGAAGGTTTTTAGATATTGGTTCTGTTTACTCTATATCAAAACAGTCTTATGGGGACTCCTATGAACTATTATTAAGAAAATATAAGTCAAAACCAACAACTATAAAACAAGAAAGCAAAACTTTGCAAGAAACAGCCTTCATGCTATGATTTGCTCTGGAATAAGAGTCTATAATCAAAGTCTTCCTATGTCCTCCATCTATCAATAGGAATGATCAGATTGATTTTCTTTCAAGTTCTCAAGAAATATGTTATCAAATTATTTTAATAGCTTTGGTGAGTTGTAATTGACATACCAACACATGATTTAAGTTTTGACATGCACACACTCATAAATCCATCATAATCAGCACGATAAATATTTCTGTCAGTGCCCAAACCTCCTCATGCTCCTCTGTAGCCACTGCCCATTCCTCCCCACCCTCTTCTGTCACAGACTCAGGTAACCACTGGTCTGTTTCCTGTCACTATAAATGAGTTTGCATTTCCTAGAGTTTTATGTAAATGGAATCATATGGCATGTTTTCTTTTGGGGAGAGGAGAGGTGTCTGCCTTCTCCTGCTCACCATGATTGTACTGAGAGGTAGCCAAGTAGTATCATTCCATTGCACGGACACAATGTGACTCACGTAGCTATTCACAAACTGAGGGGCATTTGTATTTCCAGGTGAAGGCTATTACAAACAAAGCTTTTCAAACAAAGTAAAAATCTTGGCATGGACACACATTTTCAATTTTCTTAGGTAAATGTGTAGGGGTAGAATAGCTGTATCATGTGATGTGTATGTTTAACTTTTTAAGAAACTGGCAAACTGTTTTCCCAAAGTGGTTGTATCATTCTACATTCCCACCAGCCTTGTAGGAGAGTTCTAGTTCCTCCATTGTCTTTGTCAACACTTGGTACTAAATATCCTTTTAAATTTAGCCATTTTAGTATGTTAGTGGCATACATTATGGTCTTCATCTGCATTTCCCTAAAGTCTAATGATGTTTAGTGCTTCTTAACTTGTTTTGTTTTTGTAATTTACACATGTTGTTTGGTGAATTTCCTGTTGAAAATTTTTGCCTATTTAAAAAATTGGGCCCTGGCTGGCGTAGCTCAGTGGATTGAGCGCGGGCTACAAACCAGACAGGTTCGATTCTCAGTCAGGGCACATGCCTAGGTTGCAGGCCATGACCCCCAGCAACCGCACATTGATGTTTCTCTCTCTCTCTCTCTCCTTCTCCCTCCCTTCCCTCTCTAAAAATAAATAAATAAAATCTTAAAAAAAAAATTGGGTTACTTTCTAACATATGAGTTTTGAGAGTACTCTATCCTGAATGCAAGTCCTTTATTGGGCATATGTTCTGAAATTATGTTCTATCAATCTGTGGCTCGTATTTTTATTTTCTTACCAGTATCTTTCAAGGAGAAGTCTAAAGTTTTGATGAAGTCTAATTGAACAATGTTATTTTATGAATTGTGCATTTAGTGTGAAATCTAAGAATTTCTTTGCCTAGCTCAATGTCACAAATTTTTCCCGTTTCCTGCTAGAAGTTTTATGGTTTGGGGTTTTACATTTAAGTCTGATTCATTTTGAGTTAATTTTTGGCATGTTGTAAAATATGGATCAAAGTTTTTTTTGTTTTATTTGGATATGGATAGCCAGTTGTTTCAGATGAAATGGTGATCATTTCTCCACTGAATTGTCTTGGCAGTCTTGTTGAAATTAGTTGTTTATATGTGTGTGTCAATTTCTAGACTCTTTATTCTGTTCCATTGATCTATTTATCTGTTTTTATGCCAATAGCACATTAGCTTTATAATTTTTGAAATCTGCTAGTGTTAGCCTCAAAACAGTTTTATTTTTCAAAGTTGTTTTGAATATTCTCAAAGTCTTTTGAATTTCCATATGAATTTTAGAATCAGCTTGTCAATTTAAAAAAAAATGCATGCTAAGATTTTGACTGGGTTTTGTTGAATCTCGAGATCAGTTTCTGAGAACTGATAACAGTAATGAGTTTCCAAGTTACAAACAAGGTGTATCTCCATTTTTTTTTTAGGTCTTCTTTATTTCTCTCAGCGATATTTTGTAGTTTCCAGTGTATAAGCCTTTTACACCTGTTATTAGACTTATTCCTAAGAATTTTTGTCTTTTGACGTCATTTTAACAATACCTTTTTTGTTTTTAATTTTTGATTCTTCTTTGCTAGGATATAGAAATTGAATTAATTCCTGTATCAAGCTTGTATCCTACAAACTCACTAGACTCACTCATTGGATCTAGTAGGGTTTTTATAGATTTCATCTGATGTTCTATGTAAGGGAGCATGTCATTTGCAAAAAAAGAGACAGTTTTACTTCTTTCTTTTCCAATATGGATGTTTATTTTTCTCTCTTGCCTTATTGCACTGGCTAGAATGTTCAGTGCTGAGAGTGGGCATTCATATTCCTGATCTTAGGAAATGGTCATTCCTTTTCTTACCATTAAGTATAATGCTAGTTGTAGGATTTTAAGTAAAGGCCCTTTATCAGGTTAAGGAATTTTCCTTCTATTCTTACTTTTCTGAGAGTTTTTATCAGAAATGAATGTGAACTTTTTCTCAATTTTTTTAATCTATTGAGATAATTTATATTTTTATTTATAGATGCACATTTTTTAGTTTTTAATATGAATTACAATAGTAAGTTTTCAAATGTTAAAATGATCTTGCATTCTTGAGATCAACTTCACTTGGTCAAAATACATGATCTTTTAAATTTATTTTGAAATCAATTTACTAAAATTTTGTTTAGATTTTTGTCATCTATGTTTCTGACATGGGGACATATTGTTTTGCAATTGCTTTGTAATGTCTTTGTCTGGCTTTGGAATCAGGGTAACCCAAGAGTCATAGAACAAGCTGGGAAGTGCACCCATCCTTTTAGTTTTCTGGAAGAGTTTGTGGAACATGTGTACATGTTTAGTAGAATTCACCAGTGCTGCCCTTATGGGCCTGGGGTTTTCTTGGTGGAAAAGTTTTGAACTACAAATTCAATTTCTTCAATACATACAGGGCTCTTCACATTATGTATTTCTTTCTAGATAAGCTTTGGTAATTTGTGTCTTTCAAGGAATTTGTCCATTTCATCTAAATTGTTGAATTTTCAAGCACAAAGTTGTTCACAATGTTCCCTTATTGTCCTTTCCATGCTTGTGGAATCTGTAGTGATGTTATTCTTTTCACTCCTGATATGGGTTACTGGTGTATCTTTGCATTCTCCTCTCATCAGTCCAACTTGCTTTTAGTTTCATTAATTTTACCTATTGTTTCAGGCTTTTATTTCATCGATTTCCACTCTGATCTTTATTATTTCTTCTGCTTACCTTGCATTTAATTTGTTCTCATTTCTCTGGCTTCTTAAGATAGAAGCAGAGGTCATTGATTTTGAAATCTCTCATTTTCAATATGGCTCTATAAATTTGCCCCTGAATCTTATTTAGGCATCCCCCAAATTTTGATATGTTGCGTTTCCATTTTCATTCATTTCAAAACACTTCCTAACGTCCTTTTTTTCACTCATGTTACTTAAGTGTTTCATTCAACTCATATATTTGCAGTCTCCACAGATCTCTTAATGTCTAATTTCATTGTGGTTAAAGAAGATATTTTGTATAACTTGGATCTTTCAAAAATTTATGCATTTATTTTTAGAAAGAGGGGAAGGGAGGGAAACACCCACTGGTTGCCTTTTGAACGCACCTCCACCTGCCCCGGCTGGAGACCAGGCCAGCAACCCAGGAAACGTGCTGTCTGGGAATTGGAATTGAACCAGTGACCTGCTTTGCAAGATGCCACCCAACCGAGCCAGAGCTTTTAAAAATTTTATAGTTATCACCCACAATATGATTTATCTACTTGGTAAATGTGTTCCATGTGCACTTGGAAAAAAATGCATATTCTGCTGTCGTTAGGTGAAGTGTTCTACAAACATCAGATTCAGTGGGTTATAGTGTGGCTCAGGTCTTCTGTATCTTGACTGACTTGATATTTGTGTGTTCTGTTCACTACTGAGAGTAGGGGGTTGCACTCTTTGTGAATTTTTCTATTTCTTCTAGAAGTATCTATCAGCTTTGCTTCATAAATTTTAATGTTCTGCTATTAGGTACATAACTATTCAGGGTTGTTATGTCCAATTGATATATTGATTCTATTATTGTTTTGTCTCATGCCATTTGTGCTTTGTCTTTATTGCCACCTATTAGATTAATATTTTAAAATGAATTTTATTTTCCTTGACTTACTAACTAGGAATTCTTGGTTTAGTTACTTTAGTGATTGCTTCAGGCCTTTTTGTTTATATCCATGTCATCACAGTCTACCTTCAAATGATATTATTACACTATTTCAGATACATTATCAGAACCTTATATTTCCGTTTCTCACTTTCCAAACTTTGTGTTATAGTTCTATTTCACTTTTACATGTTATAAACTTCACACTATGTTGTTACTATTGTTGTTTAAATGATCAATTATCTTTTTAAAAGAGATTTAAACACTTAAAAAATCTCGTATATTTACTCAAATAGTTACCATTACCATCGTTGCTTATTTCTTTTGTAGATCTAGATTTCCATCTGATATCATTTCCTGTGCTCTGGAAAGGCTTTCCTTAACATTTGTTGTGGCACCAGTGTGCTGGTGATGCATTCTCTTGGCTTCTGTATGTCTAAACAGGTCTCTATTTGGCCTTCATATTCTTGCCTCATATAGAATTCTAGTTTTTTTCTTTCAGTATGCTAAACATGCAACTCCACTGTCCTCTCACTTGCATTATATTCCATGAGGAATCTGCTGTTAACCCTTACCTTTGTGCCTCTGCATGTAATGGGTCTTTTTCCTTCTGGCTGCTTTTCATTTTTTAAAAAATTACTAGTTTTGAGCTATTGGGTTATGATGTGCCTTGGTGTGGTTTTCTTCATATTTCTGGTACTTGGGATTCATTAGACTTCTTGGGTCTCTAGATTTGTAGGGTTCATAAAATGCAGAAATTTTGTTTTTAAATAATAGTTGTCCCCATATTCATCCATAGCATAGAATTATGTATTTTATGACAATAGGTATCAATATCCTGAAACTACACCAGTAATATGGGTAATGTTTTACATGTTACTTAATATTTTTGGCTTATGTATATTTTAGTGTCTTCAAGGCTTTGAATGATTTACAAGTAAAATCTAGGGTATGTGGCTTCATATCAAAATTTATGAATAGAGTACTGGAAATAAGCTCATAAATTAGTGTTTTTTTTTTTAATTGTATGCTCCAATATATATTATCAAGATAATAAAGTGAGTCAGTGAGCAATTAATAATTTGGGGGGGAAAGCAAGAACTTTCCTATTGATTTTTAAAAAGCTAGAAAATATAACTATCTTGATATTTTGCCTTTCACAACAGCAAGTATGATACCAAAATTGATAAAATGCACTTGATAAAAAATAATGCAGTACTTTCATGGAAAAAACCATAACTCTCCATGAAATATAGGAGATGTAGCTACAATGAGATTACCTTACCCATGTTTCATATGAGACATCTTAATATTGGATGAGAAGCTCCAATATTATATGCTTTTAAATTTTAACCTATAAATTAATAACTATCACAAGCAAAATCTCAACCAGCTTGTTTTTAGCATACCCAAATGATTCTAAAGCTTACCTGGAAATATAAACCATAGGGAAATCGGAGAATTCTGAGAAAGAAAAGTGAATACACGTCTATAGTAAGGCTATGTACTATGAATCAACAGTGATTTTTTAAAAGATCTTATTTATTTCTTTTTAGAGAGAGGGTAAGGAAGTGAGGAAGAGAGAGAGAGAAATACCAGTTGCTTCTCGCAGGCTCCCAACTGGGGACCTGGCCCCATAACCCAGGCATGTGCCCTGGCCAGGAAATGAAGCAGCGACGTTTCAGTTTGCAGCCTGGCACTTGTCCACCGAGCCACACCAGCCAGGGCAATAGTGAGTTTTAAAATGAGGCAGTAGATCAATGTAACCCAATACAGACTGGGGTTTAATATGAGATAAGATAGAATTTCAAACCACTAGTCCATCAGAGATGGACTAATCAATATATGGCATTGGAAGAACTGCTTATTATGCCTCATTCTTATATTAATTATCAATTACAGACAAGAGAAAGATTTAAATGTAAAAACAAAAATATAAAAATTCTGAAGAAAGTGAGTAAATTATTCATATAAACTAAGAGGAGGAAGACCTTTTAATGACATAAAAGCACCAACCAAAAACTCTAAAAGTTAAAAAAATAAACATAAAACCAACAAATCTTAACTAGAACAATAACAACAACAACAACAAAACACACCATAAACACAAAGATGTATTAGAAAAAATATTTATATCTTGGGCAAATGACAATCTATATGTGTGTGTGTGTGTCCATTCCCTAAAAATCACATGAGAAAAAGTTCCCTGGTAGAAAATAATGGGCACAGACATAGATAGGTAATTCAAAGAAATACAAATGAGCCCTGGCTGGTGTAGCTCAGTGGATTCAGCGTGGACCACGAACCAAAGTGTCACTGGTCTGATTCCCAGGCAGGGCACATGCTGGGTTGTGGACAAGGTCCCCAGTGGGGGCGAGAGACAACCACACATTGATATTTCTCTTCCTCTCCTTCTTTCTCCCTTCCCTTCTCTCTAAAAACAAGTAAAATCTTTATTTTAAAAAAAGTACAAATGATTGAAATATACAAATATAGACTCAGCCTTACTAAGTTCAAATTAAAGCAAAAATAAAATACCTTTTTTGCCTGTTTTATGAAAAATAAAGATTTGTAATATTCAAATCTTTTACAAAATATTCAAATTATTACAAAATATAAGAGCATGTTAATAATTATAAGGATGCACTGCTGTAAAGTTGCTTAACAAAAATGCTCATTTCTCCTCTATTCCAAACTCCCTGTGTGAATGGTCCAGGACCAGGGGTGTCCAACTTGTGGCCAATGGGCCACATGCAGCCGAGGACAGCTGTGAATGCAGTCCAACACAAAACTATAAATCTACTTAAAACATTGAGACTTTTTGTGATTATGTGTCACAATGCATTTAATGTGTGGCCCAGAGACACCAAAAGGTTGGACACCCTAGCTCCAGGTCAATTTGAACAGTTTTGCAAAAGGAGACTTTGCCCTGGGCCCTGTGACTCAGGATCCTTCACAAGCTCTGAGCTCCTGTCAGGCGTTGTGTGTGTGGGGTGGGGGGGCGGGGTGGGGAGCAGAAGTTGGTGGCTGCCTTCCTCCTCTGAGAGCTTTTGAGACTTTTGCTCCACAAGGCCAGCAGGCCCTTCTGATTTATGCCCTGCCTTACCTATGATGGTTGTGGCTGCATCGTCCCAACAAGGGGTAGATATTTCTTGTGTGAATGGGGATGCTATTCTCACTTTGCACATTCACCCTTATTACCCTTCTCTCTCCTGGGAGCGTGTGTTCAACAGTGAATGAGACTGTGGTCTAAATTTGCAGGGATTATAGCCTGAAAAGCTCAGAGAAAGCACTGTTGAAAAAAATATTGTTTTGTATTTATGCTCTAAATTTCAAATGGTAAATTTCACATAGTAAGTGAATTAAGGTTCATGTTTTCCTGCCCACTCTGGGCAGGACTTGTATTTGTCTTCATCATCAATGAAGCACAGTAACACTCTGCGACAGACTCACTGGAAGCCTCCAGAGCATGCACTCTCGGGAGTCCTAACGTAACCGGCATTAAACAAACAGTACTAGGAGACTGCATAGGCAAGATAACCTACGTTCTTGCAATACAAACCAATTCCCCAGAACTACGACATCCAAAGTAGACAGGGTGGGAAACCTCTCTCCTCCGGGTGGGACAGGGCGTTAGGAAGCGTGTGTTTGACAGTGACAGAGAGATGGCTCCTAGAGCTGGACAGGAAAGCATGGTGCACGTGCAACAGCAAACTATTTAAGTGCTTCTTCCAACTCGTTATTCCAAATCTTCATTAATAAATTACTCTACCTGACATGGGCCAATGCACTTTGTAATACATTTAAAAATCAAATTGTTGACTTTGGAATAAGAAGGAAGATTTTTAAAAAAAGAAAACACTAGGAAGAATTACACCCCAGTGTTAAGGCAACTGTGTCTGAGTGTTGGCTCCCTGACAGCCTTTCTTTCGTTTTTCACGTGTTCCATAACGCGGCGACATTAAATCCGAAAGCAGGGCTTGGCCAGTGCCACACAGCTAGCTAGGTCGTAGGACAAATTCTCTTTTGAGTCTAAACCCTACACTCTTTCCTCTTAAAAATAAAACAAACAACTAATAAAAGGCATGTAATTAAAAAAATACAAGAAGGCATATGGTGAAACATAAAACTTCCTCCCACGCCTTTCTTCAATGATCTAGTTCCTTTCTAGAGGCAACCGCTGCTAGTCTCTCTGTATCCTTTAAGACACAGAAAATGTACCCATATGTTTGTATGTTTTCTTTTAGAAAAATTAACTGCGGTAACACTGGTAAATAACATTTTGTAAATTTCAGGCATACATTAAAGTGTGACATCTGTACACTCAACTGTGCACTCACCACCAGAAGTCTAGTTTCCTTCTGTGCCCATGTATTTGACCCCCTTTTCTCTGTTTGTCCTCCTCTCACCCAAATATTTTTTGGAGATGCTGAAACCTGGGATATTTTTAATTTTTAACACCAATGGTGAATACACACATAATACACACTCTTCAGTGCTTTGCTGTTTCGGTTGAGACTGCAGATCTAGTATCAGTACATGAAAAAGCCTTTTTTAAAACAACTGTATGTTATTTCAGTAAATGCATATTTGCAACATAGTTCATTAACCAGTTCTTAGTCTATTGTTATTTCAAACATCAACCTTTTTTCACACATAAGCTTAGAAATACATGTGAAAAAATATGGTAGGATAACGTCCTATAAATGAATCTGCTAAGTCCCAGGGGTATTTAACTTAAAATGTAGAGGTGGCCCCAATTTTACAGTCACCACCAACCATGCACGTGCATTGTTCACCCGGAGCTTGCCTGCTTCTTGAGTTTTACTTCTCTCTGCTTTGCTCAGTGTGGAGTCCCAATTCCAGCATTTACTTGGTTTGCAGCTGGTCAAGTCCATTTACTCTCTCTGAACCTTCTTCCTCAATGGACATAATATTCATTTTCTATAGTTTTCATCAAAATTAAAGATGTGGGGAAGACCAAACATTACACAAATGGTAGGCAGATCAGTATTTTTACATATTCTACATATAAGTAGCTCTTGTACCTTTCCCATTTCTCTACTTCGATTCTTCGCACAGAAACCCTTCTGGCTTTATGATACAACTTGCTTCCCCCTTTTCACACGCCCTTCCCTTCGTCCCCCAAATCTGATGGTCAAATGAATCTTTCTGAATTCAAGTTCTATTTGTTACTCTCCTGCTTTAAAAAAATAATTAAAAAGAATTTCCTCACCTGAGGATGTTTATTGAATTTAGAAAGAGAGGAAGAAAGAGAAACATTGAGTTGGTTGCCTCCTGTACACGCCCTGACCGGGGATCAAACCTGCCACCGTCTGGCGTGCAGAATGACACTCCTTCCTACCAACTGAGCCACCCAGGCGGGGCTCTCCTGCTTTCAACAAAACCGCTCTAAAACTAAGAGGGAATTCTGTACCTTATTTTCCGTGATCTAGCCCCACCCTGCCTCCCTAAGTGACTTTTCACTAGTGCTTTTGGCCATTGTTACAATTATGTTTACATGTTCTTGCACAGCCCTGCTCAGGGTGGCTCAGTTGGACGGCCACTGTCCCAGAGAGTTCAAGGTTTCCGGTTTGATTCCTGGTTAGGGCACATGTCCGGGTTGTGGGTTTGGTCCCCAGTCAGGGTGCAACCAATCCACGTTCCCTCTCATGTTCATGTAGTTGTGTTTTCCCTCAGTACATGTGAATTAGGACTGAATAGGTGAATAATGGAATAAATATGCTCAAATCACTTGCAGCTGGGAGGAAGGGCCAATCATTAATGCCACAACTGCTGAGTGCTTACTATACACAAAGCACTTCTCTGGGTGTTGGGGAGGTAGCAATCAATATGACAGTCTCTGCCTTCAGAGAACTCATATTCTAGTGGAAAAGACAACACACTACATATAAAATTAATGGTAAATGCTGTGAAGAAGTAACAGGGTTAAGAGAATAGAAGCAGCTCGAGGTTGCTGTTTTAGAAAAGGGTAGAGTGGGGAGATATGTGGGAATCTTCAACGCTGTGGTAACTGGATCCATGATGGGAAACCTACCGAGTCTTTTCTAAAAGCATTGCAAATGGGCAATCAGTTCTCTTTCTGGGTCTATGGCAGACTCCCACTTGCCTCTAAATAGTCAGCCTCCCCTTCCTGGTAACAGCGGCCATGGTCTAAAAGGGTACAAGCACACAGCTGAAGATGACATATATGAGCCGCTCTTGCTGGCCATGGGAGTAAGTTCAGGACAAGAGCAAAAGTAACCTGTGCCTCTTGAAGATCATGGTCTTAGAAGTAGTAGTCACGTTTCTTTCCCCTGGTGCCTTTCTCCCTTCCTGTTTGGATACAGATGTGTTGGCGAAAGCTGATGGAGCCATCTTGTGCATAAGGAACCCACTGGCTGAGGATAGCAGAGCAACACAATTGAGGAGTTGGTATATCAACCTCAGGTTGCTTATGCTGTTAAGAGAATAAACTTCTATCTTGCATAAGTTATATTTAGGTGTTTGTTATGGCAGGAGTCTGTACCCTAATTAAGAGGCATATCAGAGAAGCAATATTAACCCGCAAGGAAGGTAACTACATCACCAGGAACTGTTTATGGTACAGCTTCAATGATTCAAAAGGCAGCATGGTATTCTAGGAAAAGAAACTGAACCTGGTTTTTCACCCCATCTCTGCCAATCACTTGTAGTAAAAGCTTGAAAAAGTCCTAAGATTGCTAAGTTCCCGTTTTTCCACCTACAGATAGGGATGCTGTATATAATTATGTGAAAATACTCAAAGTATAATATAACTTATAAACAAATTATTAGAGCATTTAGTTTATCATAAACTTATTTAGGCTTATCAGCGCTAGCCTTAATCATTCAAATCATTCCTTTTTATGACCTATGACTGTAAAAAGGAGGATCCAAGCCACTTGGAAGATCCTTCCCAAGACTAGTATCTAATACATGTAACATGCCAGAGATCGCTGGAACTAATTCTAAATAATATGAAAAGCATTTAAAATGTATCATAACATCCATTGGACAGTTTATCCCAAATCTTTCTTTACAAATATTCCTTAGTGAGTATTTGGCAGCAATGACTAAGTGCCCACCTGTCCCTTCGGTCTCAGACACGTGGACCTGAATACCGCGAGTACGTAAACATGCACCTGAAAAGCAAAATGAGAGTTTACTAAAGGGCAGTGGGAGAACATCTCTGGTGTTTCTAACTTGCTTAGGAAACAGCCAAACTCCATTACAGCCTCTCAGAGGAAGGCAGGGACCACAGACCCAGAGCGGTTTTTAGGCTGCTATTGGTTTCAACAAGTCCTCTTGAACATGGTTCTTAGAAGCTGAACAGAGTAGCCCTTTCTCTTTGGGGTTAAAAAAGAAAACAAAACCCAAATCTTCCAGCCACTCTCCAAAAACTTCTTTTGGAGCAATGAGTGAATAGTTGCATTTTAACATTAAAAAAAAAAAATTCACTACCCTGAACTTTTCCAAAATGTCAGTATGTCAAATCTCCCAAATGTACAGATTTTGTTAATCATGAGTTTTCAGAAAATATATGGTATGACTATAAAGTAATGAGATGGGCCAGTGTAAGTATCTTTTGGGGCAGCTCATCTGGCTAATGAAGGAGACAAGATGTGTGGAAATAATGGTACCTGTACTGCCCAAGGCTCACTCAGAGCCTATAGGTGTCCACATCCTTTGAACAACGGAATAAAATAGAATAAAAAATCTCCACATGAACTTAGAATTCTCAGGCCTTGATATATAAAAATGCATAGTCCATTATATTTTTCAAGATTTAAAGTATCAGATCTCAATAAAGCTGAGAAAACATGTAAGAGAAGGAAACATCTATAAACTGCTGTGATGCCCCAACAGGCTCCTGACCTCATCTGACCCTCCCAACAACGCTGTGAATTAGTTATTATCCTCACTTCACCGCCGAGGACACCGAACGAAGTAACTTGTCTGCAAGCAAGTGATAGTCTGCCTGACTCAAAAATATAGTTTAAAAATTACTTTAGTTGGGAGGTTAATGTAAGAAATAAGACAAAGTGACTAGTGGGAATGATTTTATTTTTTAACCAAATCTAGGGTTTCAACCTAAAAATATTTACCATCGCTTCATAAATTGGCTTCTTTAGATGATTTAAACCTTGTTCATTTGTTGATTGTAATTTTCTAGCAGGCAGACCAGGGACTAAATTTTCTACCATTCTGAACATAGACGGACTATCAAATATTGTTCTGTAAAGGTAGGAGGAACTCAATAGACTTGCTTTTCAGTAAATCTGAAAACCAAGATGACTTTAAAAAGGTTCAAAATATAGAAACAGTTCTCATTTAAAATACCATACACCAAAAGAATATGAAAATTTGCATTTATTATCAACAAGGTATTTTCCCAGTTTTTCAATCACACATACAGACACATACAACAGAAGGACAAAATTACATTTCCCACATAATAAAGATTCAAATTCCAAAGAAATAAGCATATGTTCATAAGACAAGTAGAAAGCTGCAAGAAATCTTTCCTCTTACTTGGAATACGGAAAATCTTTTAATAGAGACTCTCTCCCTTAAGCAAATCAATGAAGATTTCTGTCACTGAAAATGCTTGTTACCTTAAGGTTTTAAATATTTTATTAGTCAAATCAGACTTTTACTTAAAGTTTTTACAATTGGAATGAAATTCAAAATCAACTTTTGCAGAAAATATATGAAGTTTTAAGTGGCAGAGACTAATGTACCAGACTTATTCTGTTATTAATATGTTGAAATGATGTATAATTTATCCTTCACAGCTCAAATTCAATACAAAACCAAAAATTAACCTTTTCCAGTAAAGAAATATAAATGCTAACAAACAAGGTATGGAATAATTGTTGGCACATGTAACGTGAAATAAAATTGACCATTGCATTTTATTTTCAAACACACCTAATCTTCAAGCTTCTTTTTTCACACTGATACTCATTTTGTAGGAATAAGAGGATTGGCACTATCTCAGACAATAACCACACTACACCAAGCACATGTTAGTGGAGATATTTTGGCAGAAAACAAAGTATTAGACAACAAACACTTTTGGTAACAATATCAACTTACCAAGTTTTTCAATGTATGTTCATACTGGTAAAAATGTTATTTAAAAATATTTTCATAGTACATGCATTAGACTTAGTTTAAGAGAAGTTTTTTTAAAAAAATTTTTACAAAGAAAAAATATGTTTTTAAAGAGAATGTCCAAGGGAGAAGACATAAAGTATGGTTCATTATTTTTTGACATAATAAGAATATAAATTTCAGTGGCTATTTAAGAACATACAAAACCCAAACTGAATGCAATTTTTCTATTTATTCAGGCTACCAAGTCAAAAAGAAATAATTTTGTTATTACTGGTACAAATCCAATCCACTGTTCAAACACATGTCCTTGTACTCATCCATTATCTTAAAAGTTTATTTTTTAAAAAGAATAGAATTTGTTTGGCACTGTTAATTGGTATAACTCAGATAAATAATTTCCTCATCTCATTCTTTCATGCTGAAAGAACCAGTTTAAATTAGATTTTCTGAGAAATGGGGTGGGAGCAACACTGTATGGAAAAACCTGTAAGCTTAAGTTCCAGAAACATTACAGTTTTACACAAATCAATGCTTGCCCTCACTCTTTACATAACACTGAGAAATTCTAAAATATAAATTGTAGAAATTAGTATATGAAATCTTAAGAAAAACCTTACTAAAATAATTATAAAAATGCTTTTAGAAATTTAAGATGTAAAATACAATTGACTTTAAATTAAAAAACCCCACACTTTACAGAGTCATTCCTTAAAAACCCTGTCACTTGATTTTAGTTTCTGTCAATCTTTTGGTTGCCTTTGCATCATCTGGAGGCCACCCGCGGCATTTCAAAGAAGGCCCACTACCGTTCCGGAGCCCCAGTACTTTTTGTCCTTTGAGATACCAATACAATTACAGCATCAAATTTCATAAAACTTTTTTAAAAGGCTCATAAAATTACACTTCCTAGTGGTGATAAGGAAATCCTTTTTAACGGGAAGAAACAGATTTGTCATAAATTATTACTGTACATAAAAGACTAGACTTTTCCATAACAATTTTTAAAAATTAAGCATAACACTGGGAGAAAACTATCACTTAAGTTCTACAGTCTTCTTCAGACTGTAAAATAAATTTACTCTGCAATTAAAGCTCAGGGTTACCATGTCAACTACACTTCTCGTGACCAGTAACACCTTCCACTATGACTCTGATTTGAAATAGTGCCTTTTAAGTGGGGAACCCAATGACTGGTCAGAGTGCTAAGGACTGCAGCCAACAGAGACTGAGAAAGACTTAACTTTTACTATTGGGAGGTGATATTCCACACAAAAAAGTTATTATGGTCTCCGTTCATCAACCCATTTGTACTTAACAGCAGGTTTCAAAAACAACTGGTCTTTTAGCCTTAATGAACCTCCTTTTATTAGGATGAGCTGTAAAGACAATTTAACAAAATCCAGAGTTCTCTGCTTTCACTTTTACTGAGAAGGCTGAGTGAATGTGATTCGGCGCCGCCGTCTCTGGAAAGCCTTCAAGTTCCATCTGTTGGGTTCCAGCATATGAGGGCCATTGTAGACGAACAATACCGTCATCTTTTCAGAATAAGGGAGGTTTTGTAGGAGCTGTAAGTGTTGAAACAGTCATATAATGCTATATATATATTAAGAAACACAATTTTCCAACTTTACATATGTAAAATTGTGTTGTAATGTTAATGAAACTCTTAGGAAACTTTCAAACAACTCGTTATATACCCTGCCAGGCTGGGATCCTTACCTGAATTATTAGCACACCTCACGCCTAGCATAAGGAATGATTAACATGCTTAGGGAACCTTCCATAAGGAATCAGACATCTTAGGTAAGACCCTGGAGAGGCGTGTCCTCCAGAATTTCCCTAGGATAGACACTTTCACTCATTTCCCACAGATACTTCCCAAGCAACTCTTGTGGTCAGACACTGCCACGGACTGGTAGCCTGAAAAGTGTGTAACAGGGACGTTTGGTTTGCAGGCCCAGATGCTGAATAATACGGTATTAACAGTTCTGGCTATGCCAGAGTGTCTGTTGGAAAAAGGAGAGTATACTATTCAATAAAAAATAATCACTATACCTGACTGAATTTCAGATGGGCATGCTAATGACAGTTTTTTTTGTGTGTGAATACTTAAGTTAAAAAGAAATATATCTGATTACATTAGTAAATACATCTTTGAAAACTTCAGTTTTATAATTTACCCACAGCAATGGTTCTTGCTTACATAAGATTCTTGATAAAGATACTTCTGTTATCATCAGAGTTCATCTGTGATCCTTATGGTTTCCTCTGGGCCAGGGCAGTGGCAACGGTGACTAAAGAAGAGCAGTGTTGCCAAAGACAGGTCTATCTGGGAAATAAGGCCAGAGCTCCAGGGCTCGCATTCTCCTGTCACCCTTCAGTGCCGAAAGGGGAACTTCTCTAGAGGAGGAGTAAGTGCGGAAAGCAGGAAGAAATCTCTGTTCTAGGACATAAATGCCATGTCTCCTTATGCTTCTTTCTCTGATAAGGAAGTTTCCGATTAAGCGTGTCACTGGAACCAGTCCTCTTTGGTAATATAAATATTACTCTAATTTTTTACCTCCTTTTATGGGAGTGTTCCTGTTCAGATTTACATACTGAGTCCCAATTTGCTACATAATTAAGCCACTTTCAGGTTACTTATTACCTACCTTTGGCGTAATAAAGAAGTACTGAGAAGTATTCTCTTTACAAGCAGTATTTACAACCATTTCAAACACTCTGCGTTCATTGATAGGGTCCATTCCCTAAACAATAAAATAATTTCATTTAATTTCATTAAACCTCTTATAAGATACAAGATATGATAAAGCCCAAGCAAAAGAATAATCACGATACCTGATTGATTTCATCAACTACTCGGAATGGACATCTGTTAAGTTCCTGAAGTGCCATCAGGTATAACATGGTAGAAACACTTCTTTCACCTCCACTCTGATGATGAGGCGTTAATTCGTGCAGTTGAGTGCTACTGCGGAATTTGACTCTAATTCGAATTCCATATTTGTCATAGTCTTCCTATGAGACATTTAAAAGGTTGATGAAAGATGAAGAGCTTTCTCTGGTAATTTCATACTATTACTTAAAAAAATAGAGCCAATAAAATATTAAAAAACCAGTTGCTATTTACAAGCTTTAGTGAGTCTCTAAGGATCTATTTTGGTATGAAAAATTTTCAAATTAAGAGTAACATTTTTCCTCATTTCATACCATTCCTTTCAACTTGTATAGACTTTCCCAAGGTTTTCTTTTAGAGAGTGAAGAGACCCGTCAAGGAAAGGCACTATCCATTGTAGCTCCTAAACTGCTAGGTTTTAAAGCTATAGGTGCAAAGAATCGGAACACAGTGGAGTGCCACGCCACTTTCTGCCAGAGAGGCAGCTGTGTATGTCACCAGAGGGCCAAGAGCCCTCCCGCTTCTTCCGCTGGTTAAGAAAAAAGTAGTCAGAATCTATATGCATACTTAAAAAATATTTATATTAAATCCAACATATACACATAATACTTAGCAAAAACCTGACACATAACAAGCGTTCACTAAATATTTGTTCCTTAAATTTTGTCCAAAATGGGGCTGCTCTAAGGCTTACTCACTGCTCTTATTCGTCATTTCTAGATCAGTCAGGTTCAGATTCACCCCAAAAATGAGATCCATAACTTGATAATTAAAGGTTAACTACTGAACAAATAGAGCTTTAAGGTCTAAGACAGCACTGACCAAGAGATACAATGCAAGTCAATTATGCAATTGAAAATTTTCTAGTAGTCACATTAAAAAGGAAAAATATGTGAAATTAATTTTAATATATTTTATTTAATATATCCAAAATATCTTTAACAAGTAATCAATATAAAATATTTTAAGAAGATATTTTGCATTCTTTTGTCAAATTAAGTCTTCAAAATTTGTGCATTGTACACTTACAGCACATTTTACATGTTTTAATTGCTCAATAGCCACATGTAGTTAGTGGCTACTATACTGGGCACCAGAGGTCTAAGATTAACAGTAACAACTTCTATAAAAATATAAATATCTTAACCATAAATATAAGAATCCTGATAGCTATCAAATTTTAAAAATACCACCTTCAATTTTTTTGCCCTCCAAAACCAAAACCAATAAATGACAATAAATTTTAATAGTTTTGATTCATATGGTTTACTTTTTAAATTTATACAACACATTTATTTCACAGCAAATTTATTAACTACGGCATTTCTTAACCATACTAGCTTTGATTGCTAGAGTTTTGTTTTTGGCTCTGCTGCCCATTCTTTGCTCATTCTAGCTTCCTTCATCTCACCAAAAGCTCTGGCTAAGGAAAGCAGTTCTAGAACCATGACCAAGGAGCCCAGAATAGAAACATTCCAAGGTGAAGGCTGAGAAGAGGTAAGAATGTCCATTTTCCTGAGCCCATGGCTAGGTCGGATAATTTAACTGAAAAGGCTAAGAATCACTGTTATGGTAGTGAGCTATCATTTAAAACACAGAAAAATTAGCCAGAAGAAACAGCACATGATAAAGTTATAGCACCACTCGACAGGACTTAAGAATGGGCTTTCTATGACAGGTCAAATTCCATAGGCTTCTCTATTCTTACTTGATCATATTTATGCCTTATCTAGTCAAGGTGCTGAATAAAGATACTTTCGTTAGATCAGAGTTTGACAAAGCTTTCAGTAGTCAAATTTTCATCCCATAAAAACTATGCAACATCCACTGAAGAGGCAGTAATTAAGAGCTTAGGGTGTGGGGTTTGATTTTTTGCTTTGCCAAGTGGTAGCTGTGTGGCCTTTAGTAAAGTTTCTGTAAGTTTCAGTTCTCTATTTGTACAACAGGGTTGATGAAAGTACCTGCTTCACAGAATGGTTGTGAGGATTAAACAAGATAACAGACTTAAAATTGCTTGGTTCAGTGCCCGACACATAGGAAGTATATGACAAATTATGTCCCTTGATGCACACAAGCCCAGAGACTGGGTAAGTGACAATTACTGTGGCAGGGCCCCCATCTTACTAGAACTTGAAAGTGAAATGAAATCTGCTCACACCAAATATAAAGAGATGGAGTCACAGAGCAGAGTTCCTGAGGTGAGAAAAAGGCCCTTACTCTGGCTTTGTATTCCTGTGACACACAAGTAAAACTGCACAGAAGCTAAAGTGCAAAAATGTATAATGTTGAACTGTGAAGGCAACATTTTTTATCTTCATTTCTTTCCTTCTTAAAAAAGAACTTAGGGAAAAATTTGAACATCTACAAAATTAGAACACTAAAATAAGCTCAAATGTACCATTAATTAGTCTCAATTATGATCAATACATGACCATTCTAATGTTTCGCCAATGACTCCACCAAACTCCTCTTTCATTATTTTGAAGCAAATCCCAGTTCATCTCTTTACGTATTTCTTAACAGTAATTTTATTTTACCCACAGTTGCAATTCATAAACTTATAGCTCAAGAATTTAGCAGCAAATTTTCAAATATTTTCATTCTTGTGAACTGTTAAATTCTTGATTAAAAGGAAACTGTTTAATTCTTGATTAAAGTATTATACTTTATTTTAGTTATATCTGCCAATTTATAACTCTTCTAACTTGGACAGTGGTAGAGTTATAAAGCAATGCAATGCATTTGCTCACTACAGCTGAATAACCATTACTAAGTCTGGATATAAAAAGAGTAAAGTATTAGTCACCAATCTCAAATGTCACACGCATACAAAAAAGTGACCCTGATGCATTCCCTCCTGTGCTCTTTTCCATCCTTTGAACACTTTTTTACTAAGCATAATTAAGTCTAGGGTAAATAAATTATACACATATAATTAAAATTACCTGCCAGGAAACATTTAAAATGCAAGCATACCTCATTTTCTGTGTGGAGATCAACTTCACCAGCACACTGCATGGAACTAAAAAAATTGCTGAATTTTTCATTAATTTTTTCTACCAGCTCTTTTAAAGGATTAAGCCACCTCTCTTTCACCTGCAAATATAGGCAAAATAAAAACACAATTTAAAAGAAGTGTTATTACATTCTGATATACAACTTTACATAAAGCAAGTCTGGTACAAGTATTAGTCTAGTCATGAGAACATATGCTGCACTTTTTCTTAGAAGTGTATCACTTCATTTTGTATTATTCTACATTCCCATACGAGTAAGAACATGACAAAAAGAAAAAATAGAGACTTAAATAATTACCTGTGAAATGCTTTCCCTATACTTATCCAGTTCAACTTTCTTTATCTTTAGTTCCTCAGTTAATTGTTCTATTTCTTCTTCTCTTTTTGTGTATTCTGCAACAACCTAGTAGGGGAAAATTATTTCTTTAAGATAAATCTAGCAAAGGATAAAATTACAGGAAATCTACATCAATGAAGATATTAACTGAAAATACCAATGTGTTGCATTGTTTGTATATTCTTGTAACATACTGAAAATGCTATTTTTTATTCTTGAAAAAAATAGACACTGCAGTATTACAGGTTAGTTCAACTATTCTTTTTATAAAGAAAAGGCATAGAACACTGTGTTCCTTAGGAAGAATCTATTTAAAATTCTAATAGATTCAGAAACCTGGCATTTAAAGCACATTGTTCCTGCTGTCTAGCTTATTATTACCAAGAGCTCTAGTACAGAGTGGGAGGCAAGTACTGGAGGGAACTGTGAGTGTGTGTATGGGGAGGGTGGTGGTGGTTGCTGTAGGCAATAGGGGAAGAACATACTGTAGGATTCAATCCTGTGAAGCAAGAAGCTCTTGATCTTTCTTCGGTTAATAAAGCATCAATTTCATCCAATGTGTTTGGAAGATCCTGGAAAGCCTACAGAAGAAAAAAATTGTCCATCACTGTAGATAATACAGTGAAAACAGTCAAATTCCAATAGTTAAAAATATTCTGTTGGGTATCTACTACTATGTGTTTGACAGCATGCTAACACACAAGGAATTGAAGAAATTATAAATAGGGTTTTTGCTTTCAAAAAGCTTACACTATACTCTAAAAGGTAACAAAATATATACACTTAACACCAGATAATACCTTAAGGCGTGTATTGATGTTGAGTATTAAAATAAGCAGTACATATATAAGATATGGAATTTAGAGAAGGAAGGATCAGTTCATGCTACAGGAGCTAAAGAGAGTAAGAGTCAGAGGACCAGAATTCATCTCTGGACCTTAAAGCAAATGGCTAAGAAAAAGCAAAGCAGGGGGGAGATAGGAGCTTGGAAAAAAGAATGAGCACTGCATACCATGGGGGGTGAGGAGTTGTGTCCATTTGGAATGGTGGGTACTTGCTGAATTGGTAGAATGGGTCCAGAATATGTGGGGCATTGAAAGAGAGCAAGAAGTTAGAACTTTATACTGTACTTATAAAAGCATCCTAAGAATCCAATTATTTTGACAGAAGAAATTCACCACAGTACTATCTTCTGGATCCACGCCATAAGAGACAAATGAGAACAAATACTTTCCTATGAGGGGAAGCAAGGAGCACACAGTTTTGCCAGCACAACCTGCAAAGTTCATACACTACAAGGTACAAAACAGATATAAATGTCAGGCATTGAACAAGACAGGTATAGCGACAACATTACATTAATATCTTAAGCTTTTAAAACTTTTTGGAAAGCAGTTTAATTTCTACAGGACTTCAGGTATTTATCAAGTACATACTGCTCAATCTGTCCACTGAATTGTGAATTCATGTGCCCAAAACTTGTTTAATATCGTCACTTGACTTTCTAACAGGCACCTTAAATTCATTAAGGTCTTCATTTCAACTACATTCCCGCCAATTTGAACAAACCTGTTTCTCCTGTTCAATCATCGCTTCAGTACCTGGCTAAATTTAGGGGTTCTCTCTCTTATCCTTCAGATCCACTAGCATGCCCTGTGGGCTCTGTCTTTAAACGATACCTCAAATCTAGAAACTTCTCTCTTTCCTCCCTAATCCATGCCACTATTACTCTTGTCTGGTCCAAGCTCCTAATCTTCTAGATGGTCTCCTTGCTTCCAATCTGGTATCCCTACTTTATTTTCCATATACTGGGTTGGCCAAAAAGTCTATTTAGCTTTTCCATAAAACAAGACACATTTTTCATTTTCACCAATAATATTATTGATTTGGATATCTTGAGTATGTCATCTATCTCTCATTATTAGCTTCTAGTGGGTAGAGACCAGGGGTGCTGTTAAACATCTTCCAATGCATAAGACAGCCCCACCGCAACGAACTGGCCAAAATGTCAACAGTACCAAGATACTTTGCAAACCACTTCTGACACATTTGATCAGTCACAGCACCTTCTTCATACAATGCACAATTTTTCCCGTTTCAATCGAGTTTTTACCTTTCTTGAAATAATAAAAGCACAACACACCAAAAATGTTGCATATGTTTTTTCTTCAATATTAAAATGGCTGCACAAAAATTTGCCATTTTTTATGTTTTTAAAAAAATGCAAGCTGATATGACAGCTGTCATAATCTGACAAAATTGTTTTGAATGAAGTCCAAGACAACTAAGCACTACTAGAGCCACTGTGTGGAAAACACATAACAGACTTTCTGGCCAATCCAACAAAAATGAAATGTTCTTTTATTTTTGTCAGTTAATAGTTTAAGGTTCCTTAAGTCATACTAATAGAAAACTGCCAATTCTGATGAAATGAGAAAGTTCTTTGAAGTTCATTTTATTTTATTCAAAAGCTTTTTTCAACTAGTTTACTTCTAATACTTTGTATTAGTTTCAGGTGTACAGCACAGTGGTTAGACAACCATATGCTTTACAAAGGGTTCCCCCTGATATCTCTAGTAGTCAGTCACATCATTGCTATCTATGTTTAAAATCCTCCAATGGATTCCATCTCAAAATACTAGTAAAACACAAACTCCTTCTATGGTCTATAAGGCCATACATGATCTGACTTTTGCCTTCCTTTCTGCTTGGATTATAATTTTTAGTGCCATTGAGATTACTGTTATTTTGAAACACGCCAATATTATTTAGCCCTAGGGCCTTTGTATGAACTGTTGTCTTTGCCTGGGATATTTTTCCCTCTTCTATTCACTCAGGACTCACCTAAAATAACACCTTCTCAAAGGAACCTTCCTTGACACACTATCCTCTTACCTTGTTTTTTCTTCTCTTACTACTCAGTATTATCTATTTGCTTTTTCATTTGTTTTTTTGTCTGTCCCATGGTTCAGACTGGAATATAAATCTCAGTAAAGAAGAAGTAGCCCCAGCTGGTGTGGCTCAGTGCACTGAGCACCAGCCTACCAACCAAAAGGTTACCGGTTTGATTTCCAGTCAGGGCACATGCCTGGGTTGTGGGTCAGGTCCCCAGTGGGGGTCTTAAGCAACCAATCGATGTTTTTCTTCCTCTCTTTCTCTCTCCCTTCCCCCTCTCTCTAAAAATAAATAAATAAAATCTTTGCACTGGCTGGTGTGGCTCAGTGGACTGAGTGCCAGCCTGCGAACCAAAGGATCACCAGTTTGATTCCTTGTGAGGGCACATGCCTGGATTGCAGGCCAGGTTCCCAGTAGGGGGTACATGACAGGCAACTACACACTGATGTTTCTCTCCTTCTCTTCCTCCCTTCCCCTCTCTCTAAAAATAAGTAAAATCTTTAAAAAAATGGAAGTACGCATACATCTGTCTTGTTCCATGCCTGATACACACACACACAACACATTTTTACAAAATACATTTTAAATATATAAATGATCTAATTTTGTTCCTTTCAAAAACAGTATGACTTATCAAGGACAGAATATGCTATTCTCTGAAAGAAAAAAACTATAGATATTAGTTTATTTTTATGATAACCCAATGTATTTTGGAGAAGTTCTAGTATACTTTTAGAAACAACAGCTCCTTACTTTGTCTTTAAAAATCTACTAAATTCCTGCTATGTACCCAGTTGGATCTGTTCTCTGTGGTTTCTGATATCATAAAGTGAAATTTTTGAGGGTTTGAAAATTATAATTCAAATTATTTTTTTCCAGTTCTACTTATATACTCAGTAGACATTTCATTATCTACTGAAATGGATAACATTTAAAATTAAGAATTAAAAAACCTATACAAATACCAAATATTTTAAAACTTATTTTGTATTCATTTCCTCCTTGTGACATTCTGAGAGAATAGGTATGTAGGCAAGGTATTACCCTCACTTGTCAGACAAAGCTTAGGGCCACAGGGCTGGCTACATAATTAATGGTGGGACTTGGACTAAAGAGCAGCATCTCCTCATTTACTAACTGAATGGTAGGTATGTCGATGTATAAAATATAATGGGAAAAAAAGGTCTTCTTACCAAAAATGTTAGCCCTAAAGATTAAGCTCCCATTGAACTCCAAATAGAAACCCTAGTCTCCAGGAAAACATTTTCATTTTGCCTGTTTTTCTAACTACCACAGCTACTCACTGCTTCTTATTCAATTACTGGTAGTATGTGACCCTGAAAAAGTACATCCCATTTGCCAACCCTACCCCTTAAAGGTGGCTTGGGGGAAAGAATCTTTTATTGGAAGAATGAATGTTATGGTGCTAGTAATTCTGCAATGTAATATTATGTTTTAATAACTTTGATATTAAGCAATGTGACTGGTGCAAGTTTGAGTACAGTAGAGAAAATCTGTTAAGCAAAATTATATAATTAAAAACCGGGGGAAAATAAGGGGAAAATCCCTTATTTTTTATGGCACATTGCAATGTCTAGTGCATTTTAAGGTTACAAACAATGTTAACTTGTGGAATTATGTACTATTTATACTTACTGTCTGGTATTCCTGAGGGACGGTCTGCTCTGCACCCAGGTTACATACTTGCCTAGCTCTCCTCATAAGTTCCTTGCATTTCTGCAATAATCTCTGTCTATTTTCATCCAACTCAATGAAATGTTGCTATTACAAGAAAAAGAAATATTTTGGAAATTTGAACAGAGGGCTATTAAACTAACACATTATAATAATACATATCAAACAAATTATTAAACCTGATTGTGATAAGCAAATCTGAAAACTGTATCTCAAATCTTGACTGCTTTTCTTGTAAAGGTTAAATATGAACTTAACTTTTTAAAAGCTTTACGTTTTAAATTTAATTTTCCTTTTCCTGAAACAGTTTAATTTAGCTATATGTAATTTCACTCTAATAAAATATGAAATACACAGCATGTGGGCTTCATATCAGAAAACTCAGCACTCAGATGTAAGAACCTTTTAAACAGTGTTTAATAGTTCTCCAAATGCCTTTCATGTAGTTATCATTTATTCGTGGACACAGTCATTTCTTCACCAAATAATTACTGAGAACCTATTAAATGCTAGTTTTTATTATGTACTGAACATAAAAAAGGTGAGTAAAAAGATACATAAAATAATCATATAAAGAAAGAGCTGTTATTTGTTGAAAGCTTATGAGGTAGGTGCTTCATGCACATTATTCCCTTCTTAGGACACTGACAGTGATATTGTTCCCACTTTGTATATTAAAAAAAAAAAAAGACTTGAGAGGAATTAAAGTAACTTGCGCAAACTCACACATTTAGTTAGAGGCAGTCAGGATCCACAGCTGTGCCTGCTTACAGAACTCAGGCCTCTCAGTGGGAAAGGACTGAAGAGGAAAGAAGAGAGTATGTGTGTGGTGGGGACAGGAGGTGCAGGAAGGTCAGAGTGGTCAGAGATGCTAGGATGAGTGAATGGTCTTGAAGAACAAGAAGCCAGATGGCAAAAGTTTCATGTGTAATGAGGAGGGCTTCATGGAATGCCTTCTCGTGGGCCAAGCTTTGTTACAATAACTATCTTATATGTTAATTAATCTAATCCTCATAACAATCTAAAAAAAATATTATCTCCTTTTCTAGATGTGGCTCAGAAGTATTAGTTATGGAAATAGTAGGTGAGCAGGTGCCTGAGAAAAAAAGACAGGTCTAGCTTGCCCTTTCCATTAAACCTCAAACTTCAGTCTGCACAAAAACAAACAAACAAACAAACAAACAAAATCCTGGAGTTGATGGAAGAGGTGGTGAAGATTGTTCAAACACTACTGATACCCTAGCCACATGCCAGACCTATTCGATTAAGTTCTCTGGGCTGAGACCTGGACATTTGTATAATTAAAAAGGTCCTTGGTGATTTTTATGTGTAGAAATTTGATAGTAAATAAACTAAACAAAGACAAATGTTACAAAAAGTAAAAGGATTTGTACTGGGCTGAAATGAAAATACAAGCAAGCCTTTACACTAACTTCTTAGTACCGTGGTTTCCTTGAATGAATTCCTCAGCCCCTAAACCCGTGGAGAAATGAAAGAAAATGTTAAAGACTCCCAGGCACCCCTACTCTGTTCTCTAGGGCCATCACACTCTGGCAAATGTAAAACCAGCAACAGTCAGGTAGAAACTAAACACTCCTGAAATCTTCTATTCCTGCTTCCTATTCCTCTGCACCTTGCTAAACAAAATGTCCTTGAGTTGAATATTTGGGGATCTGTGCTTAGGGGGACAAAATTTCATTCAATAATTCCCTTCTGTTTGGTGGCATATGTATAATAAATTCTTAACCAGAAAAGGTGTTCTTTCTATATATCGCATCTCTTCCCCTCGCCACTGTAACTGTGGAGATTTTTTTGAGGGGGAGGGTAAGGAATGGAAAGAAAAGGGGTATACAACGATGTAAGATAATGTTGTACAGTTAGGCTAGTGAAAAAAGCTGTATCTGCATTTCTGCTTAGAGTCTAGCCTTTAATAGTTAATAGACAACAGAAACATTTCATTATGTAAGACACAAGGGGAGAAAAGAGCAAATTTCCAAAAAATTGCCCACCAACAAATTAGAAAAGATTAGTCTATAGGTATGTCTTCTGAGAGAAATTAGTATATCTTTTCTCTGAAGTTCTTTTTTTACTTGACATTAAACAACCAAAAGCTTCTCTAAGAGGGCCCTCTAGTGGAAGAAATAAGAATTGTTTGCAGAATTTATTTAACAGCATCTACACACGAAATTTAACATATTTATTATTCCATTTAACAACTTATTAAAATAAGTCAAACAGAATGAAAACCATTTTCTCTATTATAGGAAACAAACTAAGTTCTAGGTATCATGAACTTTTACTAAAACGCTAGTTTTAAATTAAAACATTTCTCAATTTTCCTTGAATACAAATGCAAGCACATTTCATTCCAATTTAAATGGTCTCAAATTCAAATGTTACCTATAAGTTTTAATACATATTAGAATACATATTTTATAAACATTTTATAAACATGAAAAGTATTTAATCATTCTTTTTTAATGACAAAATTTCAGTGTCAAATTTGAAATTTATAAATCAGTAATCTTCATTGGTTTTTTAATACATAAGATTATAAGTTCTGCTTCAATCAATCTACCAGTAAACAATAAAGTAATGACAGTAGTACTCTTTACTTGTTAAATACTCCCTCTCAATGTATCTCATTTAAAATGTCTCCTCTGGAATTTGTGTTTTTTTTGGGGGGGTGGGGTGGGGTGGGGAGAAGAGGGAGTGCCAAGCAGGTAGGCAGAGAATGCTAGATGAAAGCACAGAATTTCTAAATTTAGTATTAGGATAAACAAATAAATTAAATTAATTTACAATTCTTGTAACTTATATTGACCCTGATATAAATCTATACTTTTTAGGGAAATACTGGCTTCATACTAGGCAGTACTCTAAGCACCTTAATATATATTATTAATGAATATCACAATATCCCTGGACCATAGAATGTGGCCATCTTTGTAAAAAAGAAAAAATTAGTGACTCAAAGACTGAAAACAAACCTCCTCCTAAGAAACTTTGCTACTCTCCAAAGTAGTCAGCTCCATTTGAAATCTGAGTATTTTTGCTACTACTAACAAAACAGATCGTAATAGAATGCCCTGTCGTTCTGCAGCTAATCTTAGTACATCTATGTGAATAAAGGCTATTGGAAGATGACTTCTCACCATGTCAAGAGGGGGTTAAAATTTGGGGGAACACTTACTCCAAAGCCATCATGATTTCATGATACTTCTGTACATATGACATAAATCCATCATTTTCTTAAGTCCTCATTAAAACTTAATTCAAAACAAAACTTCAGGCACCAGGATCAAATATTGTATTGTATGACTTGACTTAAAGTTCCATGATGAGTCCATTTCTACATGAAATTTCTATATGAACTCTTTTCTATACTGAACCACCAGGTTGATAGGCTCCATCAACACAGAAAGCTTAGCACACATGACCTCTACAAATATTGACCAGCAGAATACAGGCTGATGGACGGGTGACTGCCTCTATCTTCCAGTGAAATGCACACTAATGTGCTCTCCTTTGATAGCTAGTTCCCTATCCAGCCCACCCTCCTTCCACCCCTTCCAGCCTGGGTACTATAGCTTTGGTTTCTTTTCTTTCTTTTTTTTTTTTTGCTGTATCTATATCTACATTCATCCATCCATCTATCTATCTATCTATCTATCTATCTATCTATCTATCTATCTATCTCTATATAAATAGGTAGTAGATATAGATACAGATATATGTATAACTGTGTATATATTACTTCTCTCTATATATATAGTTGTGAGCATGTGAAAGTTTATTCTTGTATTATCATTAAATAGTTATTTTCCCTCCGAACAACTGTAAACCTATGTTTGCCCCATCCTAGGTTCAGAATGACTACTGCTACTTGTGCTGCCTTCCTCCCCTGCTTCCCTTATTCACTGGTGAGGAGTATGAAGGGAAGGAACTTTCCATCTCCCACACCTTTGGCTTTGCTCAAAGTGAACTAACTCTAGCATATCAAACCTAACCTTCAGCTCCCTCTGGCTAGGTGTGTTTGTGCTTGCCTACTCTAATATGCGTATTTGCAAGCAAAGTTCTTTTTTGCTTTCCTCCTTCCTGTTTCTTCTAGCCATATGCTTTTTCAGGAAGCCACAGAGTTTGAAGAAGATGGCTTCAGAATAATGAAGCTTCTATTCCACTTTAACTTCATCTTCCCCTTCGCCTGTACATGCCTATGTCTCTTCCCTGAAACTTATCCTCTAACCACTCCACAAAAGACAGTTCTAGAAGCTCACTTTTACGCAACAGGTATGCCTGTGAAAACTGTAAAGTGAATTACATACATATCACTGCTAGAGAGTAGTAGAATTTTGAGAAAGTAGAAGAATGGATGGTGAAGGGTACAAGGGGGCTTTGAACACACGAAAAGTTTTTAAAAATCTGCAACAAATATGGCAAAGTGTAACATCTGTTTAATAGGAATAGCAGACACATGGAGGCTACGTTACTCTTCCTGTACTTAAAAATTCATATTTAGGCCTGGCTGGCGTAGTTCAGTGGATTGAGTGCGGGCTGTGAACCAAAGGGTCGCAGGTTCGATTCCCAGTCAGGGCACATGCCTGGGTTGCAGGCCAGGTCCACAGTGGGGGCCACACGAGATGCAACCACACACTGAAGTTTTTCTCTCTCTCTCTTCCTCCCTCCCTTACCCTCTCTAAAAATAAATAAATAAAATTGAAAAAAATTCATATTTAAAAATATAAAAGACCTCAACGATACAAATGATAAAAATCCTAATGTAAGTGTAATTGATGCATAAACTGCATATTTTTAAAGTGTACATCTTGATGAATTTTTGACAAATATATACAATACCAATGGAACCATCACTACCAAGATTTACCTTCTGTAATCCATCCTCCGTACCCTACCCAGGTAACCACTGATTTATTTCTGTCACTAGGCATTCTGCAGTGTGTAGAATTTCATATAAACAGAATCACAGTTTCTGGTCTGGCTTCTTTCCCTCAGCATCCATCGTGTTGAGATCCATCGTGTTGTATGTATCCATAATTCATTCCTATGACTGAGTAATAGGCTGTTGTGGACACTGTAATTTATTTACTCATTTAACTGTTGCCGGGCTTGTGTTTGCAGTTTCTCGTTATTACAAAGAAAGCTGCTACATATTTGTGTACAGGTCTTTCGTGGACATATGCTCTCATTGCTCTTGGGTAAATACTAGGAAAGGACTGGCTAGATTACATGGCAGGTATACATTCAGCATTTAAGAATCTTTTCAATGGTTTTCCAAAGTAATTATGCCCTTTAAATCTACCAGAAACGTATGTGAGTTGCTCCACATTCTCACAGCACCTTGGTATGCGCAGTGTGAAAATTTTAGTCATTCTAGTGGGTCAGTGGTGGTACCTTATTATTATGGCTTTAATTCACACTTCCCATTGACTAATAAGATTGGGAATCTTTTCATGTGCTTATCTGTTATCTGTATATACTTTCTTTAGTGAAGAGTATGTTTACCCGTTTGCATGTATGTCTTTTGCCTGTTTTTTAGATTGGGTTATTTGTCTTCTTTGTATTGATAATTGTAAGAGTTCTTTTCATTGCATCCATTACGTGTTAGCAAACTTTTTCTAAACAGAGCAAGAAGGTAAATAAATACTTTAGGTTTTAAGGTCCACTTACAGTCTGTCATATATTCTTTTGTTTTAACCCTTTAAAAAAATTCCAAGACTCTTCTTAGCTTGCAGGGAACTTTACATAAACAGACCCAAGGTTACATTTAATCCGCAGTAATAGCTCTTTGTCTAGATACAAGTCTTTTGTCCAGTATATGTTTTACAGATACAGTCTCCCAATTAGTAGTTGGCCTTTTCTTAAGAGTATCTACTGATGAGCAAGTTTTAAATGTTGATAAATACAACCTCTGATTCCTTTTGTGTTCTATTTTGCCAATTCTAAGCTCACTAAGATTTTCTCTCATGTTTTCTTAAGTTTTATAGGTTTAGTTCTTAGATTTAAGTGCAGGATCCATTTGTATATATGTAGTATGAGTTAAGGATTATGGTTCATTTTTGGCATATGACTATTCAATGGTTCCAGTACTATTTGTCAGGTTATTCTTCCTCCATTGAGTTGCCTTGGTATCTTTGCAAAACAACAATTGACAGTATATATGTGAATCTATTTCTGGATTCTCTATTCTGTTCCATTGATCCATGTCTATTTTTACAGCAATACAATAATGCCTTCATTATTGTAGCTTTATAAGTCTTAAAATTAAATATTGCTATTCAAATTGTTTTTTCAGTATTTCTAAGTTTATTGTACTTTAGAATGAGTTTGCCATTTTCTAAAAGCCTTGCTGGGAATTTTAATGAATTTCCAGATTCAGGGGAGAACTGACATTTAAACAAATCCTGAATCTTTGCTCCATGATCAGAGTCAACCTCTCCATTTACTTAAGTCCTATTTTAACTTGTGTCAGCCAAATTTTATAGTTTTCAGTATATAGGTCTTGTAAATATATTTCTAAGTATTTCATATTTTTGATGCAATTATATATACAGTATTATATATACAGTATTATTTTATAAATTTCAATTTCCTATTATCTGTTGCTAATAATATGGAGCCACAACTGATTTCTCTATACTTAACTTGTATCCTGCAACCTTGCTGAATTCACTGTATTTCCTGGAAACTGGGGAGTTTTACAGCAGTGGTTCTGAAATGGGAGCACTGTTGCTCCCCAGGGCACATCTGGTAATGTCTGGAGACATTTTCGGGAGTCGTAACTGGGGCTGGTGGAGGGTATAGTACTGGCACCTAGCAAGTAGAGACCAGGGATGCTGCCAAATGTCCTACAACATATAAAGGACAGATCCTCACACAAAAAATCACCCAGTCCAAAATGTTGACAGTGCTGAGGCTGAGAACCCCCATTCTAGAGGCTTAGTTAAACTGAAGTTTAATTTTTCACATTATTTCATAGGTGGTGTTGTGTCCTTCCATCAGGATCTCCATAAATATCTTTTTTGTGATGTTAGCAGCTAATGTTATCCACTGATTCATCAGCAGCTGCAAAGTGTTAATATTTAATATGACAATTCCTTCTGCATTTATTGTCTGAATTATTCTATAAAGAGAAATTTCCTTTCATAATTTACTTCTGGTAAAGAGAAACTTCCCCTCATCATTTTTTGTTTAACATAAAAAAAACAGTTCAAACAAGAAAGGAAGAATAAATGCAAGATTCTTTCTTTGCCATTTTTTCAAAATGAGCTGGCTCCCTAATATCCTCCAAAGGTGGCCAATATTATTTTTTAAAGTATCATGATGAATCCATACTTTAAGATATTTTGATGTGTTTCAATCTATTGTCATTTCTTCTATGGTCAATAGCTTTTTCCTGTCAGCTCCTGAGTGAAGTTGTCTGTAACAACTTCTTTGCTTTCTGGTATAACAATACAATTGAGGTTAATCTCACACATGTCTTTCCCTGCTTGGGAATTAGCCATTTCTCCTTAGTGTCAAACAGTATATAGAGGCCAAAATTTGGGTCTTTTCAATAGACAAATCTAGTATTCTTTTTTCTTTTGGAAAAAATACACTGAATTCATTAACTCAAATATTTCAAGGTTTTTAGTACTCATTTGTTTTATAGCTAACTCTCTTCTCTTATGCTGGAAATCCTAATGACATTTAACATAATCCCTTATTTCCTATTATCTAATTTTCCTAATGACATTTAACATAATCCCTTATTTGCTTTATCGTATATTTTCAGAATAACATTACAAGTATGATTAACAATGTAACTGAAAATAGTACAGTTTAAGTTCTTTTTGTCCTTAATGCCAAATGTCTATGTTTTAAAGTCAATTGGAATACTTTTGCTCTGTGAGGTTATATTGCTGAAGTCATACAAAGTGAGATTCATTAGTTTCACTTAGCTTCTGCTGTTTGTCTTACCCTATTTGTCTCTTCATTTGATTAGTAGTGATTGGTATCCTTCATAATAAAATTGTAAGTAGGGGATTTTCTTGAATTGCGAGTCATTCTAGTGAACTATTGAGCCTGAGGTCATGGGAATGTTCCAATAGGTAGCCAACTGGTCAGGTGTGCATGCGGCCTAAGAACCCCTGAAGTTGCAGCTGGTGTCTAAAATAAGGGCAGACTTGTTGGGGACTGTGCCTTTAACTTAACAGTCTGATGCCAATTTGGGTGGCTAAGTTTGAGAATATACTGCAGTACACCAGTAGAGGTACCTTGACTTAACTTTGTTGTATATATTGTCCATGGGTTTGTTGTTGCTCTGTTATACTAATTATTCTTCTTGCTCTGTTATACTAATTATTGTTCTATTTTTGGGAAAGGATTTGAGATTCAAAAATTGCCAGGCCACTACCATTTTGTCACCAGCCTTTCTTTGTGTTTTAAGTTAACTTGGTATATCACATTTCCTGCCCTGCACACTATTTCAATATTTATCACCATTTCACGGATAGATAGTTATAGAAGACTAAATTGCCAAGATTACCAGTATACACCAACACTCCCAGTGCTGGTTAGCACTCATCTGCAGTGTACTCCATGAAATGTACAAACTGCATTAAAGCTGCTTGATAATAGTAATGACTATAATTTGAGTTAATAACAAAGCAGACAGGAGGCTTTAGTTTTAAAGTGACTAAATCAGATATTCGGATTTCTCTTTTTGGATTACCACCTTCATCTCCCAATCAAATAACAAAATATACAGTGTAAAATATTTGTTTTCTTATCCAATGGAATACATTAAATTTATAAATTAAACAGCACACAAACTACATATTGCAAATAATAATATATATTATTTTCAAACAGGTCTGAGACTAGAATCCCAAAACAAAAAAACAAGCAAAAATGTTACCTCTTTGAGACGTAGTTGTGATGACGCAGCCATATAATCTGATTCTAATTTGTTCTTCTCAGAAATCACTGTAGTATTTTGAAGAATTAAATCTACTTTTTGTATATGCAAAGAAGTGCAAATCTAGGAACAAAAACCCGTAAGAGTTTATAATTTATAGTACATTTAAGAAAAATAATACATTAAAAAATTATAAACCATAAAAATACTTTCCTCCTAACATGAATGGGTAACTCTCATTATTTTTATAACTATTTCTTACAAGAGAACTTAAAGTTTTCATGTGACTTTATTGAGTCATCTGGAATAAAATTATTTAGCCTAATGACTGCTTTTAATCAATTTGACCTATAATAAAAAAATTGTCAAACAATAGTAGAAGTTAAAATTATTGATAAAAATCTCTTAGGATTCTACCACCACCCTGTCTCAGTTACCTGTATGACTAAAATTAAGAAGATGCCTCACCTTTATTAGGTTTGTTAATTCTGTAACAAGCTTTGCTTTTTGAACATTTATTTCTTTAATTTTGGTACTTGTTTTTCGCTCTTCCTCTTCAAGGTTGCAAGTATCCTGTTCCATCAGCTTTAAACTGTATGAAATGTATAATGATGCAGAAATCAAAGTTATACATAAGGACTGAGCCCAAATCCTAGGTCCTTCATTGTTTTATGGGCTATTGAAGATGTATAAACAGCTACCTTCTAGATTAAATAATCATTTTATACAACTATTCAGTATCAAAAAGTATTTGTTGAGATATATTATGTGCCCAGTATAATCTAGGTAATGCTAGTGCTAACGGTATTTGAAATCACAAATACGGATCTGAATTTGCTCCTCACCACTGATGAACAGTGCAACTGAACGTTACTTGTTTGGCTTTAGTTTCCTATAGAGTTGTGGTGAAGATGTAAACTCCATAACATACTTAGTACAGTGCCTGGCCTGTAACTGACTGAGACGTATAAGTTGTTACTTTTGTTATTAATATTATTTATGAAAATAGTTTTTTGCCTTAAGGAGCTTAACTAGGGGGATTTAATTAATAAGCTACAAACACACATAATGAAGACATAATACAACAATGCCAAAAGTTAATGCTTTGCTCTTTAAGATGAAGAAACTGCCCTGGCTGGTGTAGCTCAGTGGATTGAGCGTGGGCTGCGAACCAGGCATCGCAGGTTCGATTCCCAGTCAGGGCACATGCCTGGGTTGCAGGCCATGTCTCCCAGCAACCACACATTGATCTCTCTCTCTCTCTCTCCCCCCCTTCCCTCTCTAAAAATAAATAAATAAAATCTTAAAAAAAAAAAATGAAGAAACTAAGGCTTTGAAGTTAAATAAGTTACCTAAGACCACAGATACTAAATGGTATGCTGCATTTGGCACCAAAGTTCTTTCCACTACACTACGCTGCCATCAGGGAAAATAAAGCAAGAACAAAGGATGGAAGCAATAATCAACAAAAATGAACTAGTTCAATGGAGTTATAGAGTGGACTGAATAATACATGGAAGACAGTGCTGGGGCAGGCAGGGAGATGAGTTGGAATGGGTTGAATGAAACAAGATTTTGAAAAACTTGAAAGCCAATCTAAGGGAAAGTAGTATTTAAATCAATTTTATGAAGTAATGGAAGGAAACCACAACAGATCATCTTAAAGGGGGTAGGAACACGAAAAGAGGATAAATTTAACAACAATAATCTGGCGGCACCAAATAGAGAGGGGACAAGTCAGGGAGACCACTACCCAGGTCACCACTGTAGTATTCCAAAGTGCATAACTATACATAGGAGACAGACAGCTTGTAATAGGTATGAAAGGTCATTTCACTACAAAAACAAACATTACCTAAGGAAGAGAAAGTTCATTTTATTTTTAATTAATTTTTAGAGGGGAAGGGAGGGAGAAAGAAAGGGAAAGAAACATTGATAAGCAAGAAATTTTATCAATCAGTTGGCTGCCTCCTGCATGGGGACCTGGCCCATAACCCAGGCATGTGCCATGACTGGGAATTGAAAAGGCAACCTTTTAGTTCACAGGCTGGCACTCAATCCACTGAGCCAGAGAAGCCAGGGCAAGGACAGAGTTTAATTTTAGACAACATAATAGTCCAATATGGCAGCCTCAGAGTAGAGGTTAAGTGTTTGCAGATGATTAAAGACAAGAATGAAGTGAAGGGCAAAAGTTGGAAAAGGCTCAAAGTGAAAAAATTCTAGGCAGTTAGACTAAATAGAGACACCTTGCCTTAAGCAACCATGGTACATTATTAACTTTTAAAATAAAAGTGAATGACAATTTGCTTAAAAAAATAAATTGTCTTAATGTATCTCAAATATTACTCAATATATGATTGTGTTTAGAAACACAAACTACATTAGGTATGGCAAACTTATACCTTACTCAAGGCAATGAGCTGTCAGTGATTATTAAAAGCTGATTATGTCATTAAAATCTACATCTTTATTCTATTGGCAAGAAGCATAAAAGAACAAAAGAAGAGCTGAGCTATGACATGGTAGGATATGGGGAAAACCCTGAAACTAGAAGCCAATGTTCATTCCCCTTGGGAGTAAAATTAAAGTTTGAGAGAGAAATTACAAAATGTGCTTTTGGGATTACGATATCATTCCAGGGTAAACTAGTAATATCCCCATACTGCTTTGTGCCCCTAATCCACACCCCACAAAAGTGGATGCAACATACCTTTCTAGTTTTGAAATGATTTTTTGTTCCAATTGTTTTTTCTTGGTTTTTCTTTCAAGAAGCTCCTTCTTCTTTTGTCTAAGTTCATTATCTCTGTGTTCTAGATGTTTGTTTGTTTCACGCAAGGCAATCAACCCTGATTCCACTGCTTGCAATTTTCTATTAATTTCCTATGGGATATTCAAAATTGTTAATATATTTTAAAGATTTCTAGTTAAAGTATTATAAGTGCAGTTAATATTTTTTCTAATATTAAATTAAAAAACAAAACAAAACAAAACCAACCATTAGATGTTCTTCTAGATGTCTTCTTTGCTCTAGATCCACAGTGACTGTGAGAAACTGGGCTACTTTTAGGGAGGTGTTACTAGAAATAACTTTATTTGAATAAAAGGAAGTTTTCACCACATACTTTTCTTCTGCTGTGTACATCTGTCTTAATCGGGTTTCTTGTATTACCTACAGCGTAAAATAAGTATCAGAGCACATCTAATAATTATGATATACTTAAAAGGACTAAAGAATTAAAAATACATATCAAGTGAATTTTAGAAGATCAAAATAGAGTAGATATACATTCATTACCCAACAACACCACTGATATATTTTAGGTTATTATTTTATTTTATTTTTTCTTTTTCTTTTTTTTTCCTCGTGCCACTGAGTGACAGCTGCCACTGGCACAGTCCCAGGGCAAGGATGCACCCCAGGGTTTTTCTTTCAGCACCAGCTACCAAATCCCGGCCCCACTGCCTGGACAGGTTATTATTTTAGATAACAACTAAGGAAATTAGGAGAAAACCAAAACCACTAACAAAGTTAGCTATATTACGCTTTGCTATACAATCTCTCCCAACTCAGTGTACTTTTGAAGCTTTGTTGTATCTACAGAAAAAAATACCAGGACCCAGGTATCCATTACATTGAACTGTGTTATTTCAGGTAAGTCATTTACTCTGCCTTCCCCTCAATTACACTGTTGAAAGACACACAGTCTTATATTCAATTCCTGTATATATCTGAGAGAATACCTAATGGAAACACCTTTCAAGAAGTTCAGAGACTTTTTTTGCATTTTAGAGGGATCTTTTCTCTCAAGAACTGACACAAGGAGGTCCATAAAGTACATTCTAAATGCCGTAACATTATAAATATACAGACACAGTGCTAATAAAGAATAAGCTGCTATAATGCAGTTTTTCCTAATCTCTACAAAGGTTTATTACCACTGCTCTCATGGTTTGTTTCCAGAAGTTTACAGTCTACGTGAAGACAGAAGACATAGGTTATAAACTGGCATCACTACTGCTGAATAAATTAGAATGAAGGGAAAGCCTAGAAGAGGTTACCTAAGTTTCATGAAAATAAATTTCAAATGGGATTTGAACTGATAGAGATGGTGAGGGAAGGGCACTCCCACCAAAATGGATGCCAAGAGCCTCAGCAGCAATTTAACCAAAAGGGGGCCTTAGAAATTAGTGAGAGAACAATTCCATAAATAAGTTATAATCATTGTTAAAGAATCTAAAATGTTAGTATTCAATAATAAAGCAAAACTTACACTAAAAATGTATCTTTAGTCTAATGAAGGAATACAGCTGTTACTGTCACTATCTAGACATGAAACAGAACCGCAGACACAAAGACAGAAAGCTTCCTCAGTAAAGGCTTGTACTGTCACTATCTAGACATGAAACAGAACCGCAGACACAAAGACAGAAAGCTTCCTCAGTAAAGGCTTGTATCTTCTGAAAGATAGTGAAGATAATGTCAGGGACTTGACCAAGTGTTTGAAATACTTCCTGACTTGGTTTTATTGTATATTCATAGATCTGAGAAGCATCTCATCATAATTTATATATTTGTATACAATATAGCATTCAGCTGGACAATGAAACAATAAAATATAGGAAACATCAATGTGTTCAAGGATTATAAAAATATCATCACTTATACAGAACCAGAGATTAAGGTTAATGAAAAATACCTAAAAGGAGATAAAGTAGAACATAAAAATTAATTTTACTTTTAATGTAAATTATTTGAATTCCAATACTTTCTCTCTACTACAAACTGTAGGGTTAAAGCTCTCTAAATGACTTAAACAAAATGTGAAAAAATAAAAGTACATAAAACTACTTCAACTTGAAGCACTCTTCAAAAAGTAAAAGAATTTCCCAACTGCAGTAACTGTTCTTTTCTGCTCCAAAGTAAAATTATAAAAGCCCTTACCAAATTATCTACCGTCTTTTTGTAATAGTAAAGAATTCATACTACCCTTCCCTTCAGATAGCCCTACCTATCCCTAAAGTTATGACAAACACTGGTTGGTTTATGCAGATGGTCTTGTCCTTTTTTCTAAACACATGGAATTAAGACCAAAGAGGTACAATGAGATAACTATAAACTGGTTGTTAAAACATCTGAATACATATTCTAACAAATTCGATATTATAAATAGCAATTAGGTCTGTAACTGGGTCCTAGATGCTTAGAAGCAGTATAACAGGGTAACTTGGTGTTATAGAAACATCTGTTTTAGAAGGGATTTCTTCCCTGTTTCTGCCTGTGATAATAAAAAAAAATGTGGTCTGTAGTCCTGGAGAGTACTTCTAAGAAAACTATCCTGAGGCATACTAACAATATATGAACTAAGAGTTCCTTAAAACCTATATGATCTTAGTAGCCAATGTCGCCCCAATAAATTTAATAAATAAGTAAATATATAAATTATAATTAGTTAAAAAAAAGTTTAAGTAGTTATACTAAGCGAGGAAAATAAGATCCCATTAAGGGTGGTCATTCATATATGAGATAATCTGAAGGGAAGGGTTTACTAAAACATTTCTGTATCACAGCCTATCATCCTGAAGTATAATTTGTCTGAAACATAATCTAGAATACAAGCATGTAAATGATTAAACCACTAATATAAAGTTTAAACACAGGTTTATCAAGCAAGCCAGAATCAGGTAAGAGTGCCAGGTATTTCTTTTCAGGTTTTAATTTATTAAATTACCTTATAAGTATATTAAAATACAAAATACAAAGATACTTTCTGTGTGGTTCAAAACAACAGAATGATACACTTCTTTAAATTTCTTATAACTTTTCCTTGACTTTAAGTTAAGAAATGTTAACAAAACTACCAATTAAGCACTTCCTTACCCATTCAATTCTCTCTCTGGTCCTTTCGGTCCCTACGGGAACTTCGTGGATATGATACTGGCTGCACAGGTAGCTCATGACAGGAGCAGGAGCATCAAACAGCTCCCGAAGGTAAGAGAAGAATCCATATTGTCTGAAAGGATTAGTGGCTGTTAGGTTTTTCTTCTTAAAATACCATTAAAAATTTTGATAGCTGACAGGTAGCCAATAAACAACAAATAAAATAAGAGTCATTTTGCTTTGTATATTTTAAAATTACTTAAGATTATGTGATTAATATTGAGATTTATTTCCGTGTGAAGGTTTAATCATTATATATTTACAATTACAAACTATTAATCTGTTCTTTTGTCATTTCTTCCATTTCTCTCATATTTAAAAATGTCTACTTACATCCAGAGTTAAAATATTTACTTATAGCTGTTTTATAATTGCAATTTTTCCATTTAGTCCTTCTGGAAATTATTTTTGCATAAATTTATCATTTTATTTTCTCAATAGCCAACTATTTTGGTATTTTTTATTAAGTAGTCCAGTACTGGTTTGATGATTTAAAACATCACCATCATGTACTAGCTATACCATGGTCTGTTCCTGGGCCTTGATTTTTCCTTATTTTAGACTTAACTAGAGATCCTAAAAGGAAATAATATAGCCTATGATAAACCTATTTATGTGACAAAAAGATAATTAAAATATAGCAGAGAGATAAAAGGTTACCCAATATGTGAAAAGTAACAAGTTAGTTCTACTAATATTTTTAAGACTTACTTTAGTTCACTTAAAGGCCTTGAAGGTGCTCTGTCTGCATATGAACTCCTAGGAGCAATAACAGCATTTACTCTTAATTTTTTATTATCACGAACCTGAATATAAGGAAAAAAATATTACTTTAATTACCATCCACTCTCATTCAAAATGATTCTTAAAGCTACCATATTGCTACTGGCATTCATGGGATGATCAGAAATTCAAACACTGATAGGATATTTAATGATTCCTATCAGGGAAAGTTTTAGTGTGACACTGATATTATAATTATGTGTTTTTATGAAAAGAGTCAATTTCTTTGATCATTTTCACTGATAAATTCTATCAAACAGTTAAGGAAGCTATATCAGAACTCTTTCAGAAAACAGAAAAAAGGGACATTTCCCAAGTCATTTTATGTTATCAGCATAATGTTGATAGCAACACCTGATAAAAAACTTACAATATCCCGCCCTGGCTGGCGTAGCTCAGTGGATTGAGCGCGGGCTGCGAACCAAAGCATCGCAGGTTCGATTCCCAGTCAGGGCACATGCCTGGGTTGCAGGCCACGGCCCCCAGCAACCACACATTGATGTTTCTCTCTCTCTCTCTTTCTGCCTCCCTTCCCTCTCTAAAAATAAATAAATAAAATCTTTAAAAAAAAAAACAAAAACAACTTACAATATCCCTCATGAACATACATGCAAAAATCCTTAACAAAATAATAGTAAACAGAATCCAGCAGTATATGAATGGTATACATGACCAAAGTAGTTTATCCCAAGAACAGCCATTCATGACAAAAATTCTTAACAAAACAGACATAAAAAGAAACTTCTCTACTTGATAAAAGGCATCTATGATGAATGTTCAGCAGACACAGTACTTAACAGAGAAATACTGAATGTTTTCCCTCTAAGTCTGAGAACAAGCAAGGATGTCTAATCTTACCTCAGGACAGTTTGAAGAGAAATGGTACTAGAAAATGCAGTGAAGCACAATAGAGAAGTAAAAGATTCCAGGATCAGGTGGCTTCACTGTGAATTCTACCAAACATTTGAAGAAGAGGGATATTTCCTAACTCATTTTATGAGGTCGACATTACCCTGACAGCCAAACCAGGCAAGAAAAATATAAAAGAAAATTACAGGCTAATATCTTTGATGAACATAAAAGCAAAAAGTATCAACAGAATACTAGCAAATCGAATACAAGAATACATTAAAAAGAAAACACATCACAGTCAAGTGGGGTTCATTTCAGAAATGAAAGGATGGTTTAAGATACCCACATCAATGATACAACCTCATTAACAAAATAAAAGATAAAAATCATATAATTGTATCAATGGATATAGAAAAAACTTCTGACAAGATACAACATCCATTTATTATGAAAGCACTCAATAAAATGCATATATAAGGAAAGTACCTCAACATAATAAAGGCCATATGTGACAAAATTTCAGCTAATATCATTCTCAAAGGTGAAATACTGAAAGCTTTTCCTTTAAGGTCAGTAACAAAGACAAGGACGCTCACTCTCACCAGATATTCAACACAGTACTAGAAGTTCCAGCCAGATTGATGAGATAAAAGGAATCCAAACTGGGAATGAAGAACACTGTCACTATTTGAAGATGACATGATTCTACACAGAGAAGAGTCTACCAAGAGACTAATAGAAACAATGAACAAACACGGCAAAGTTGCAGAATACAAAATCAGTGTACAAAAATCTGTTCAGTTCTTATCTACCAACAATGAAATATTAGGAAAAGAACTAAAAATAATCCCATTTGCAATTGCAACAAAAAGGATAAAATACTTACCTATACACAGAAAATGACATGACACTGTTGACAAAAATTAAAGAGGACACAAAGAAATGGAAAGATATTCTGTGTTCATGGATTGGAAGAATATAGCTGAATGGCCATATTACCTAAAGGAATAAACAAATTTATGCAAGCCCCATAAAATCTCAATGGCATTTTTCAAAGAAATAAAACGAAAAATCCTCAACGTTGGGACCATAAAAGACCCCAAAGAGCCAAAGCAATTCTGAGAAAAAAGAACACAGCCAGAGGTATCACACCCCCTGACTTCAAATTCAAAGAACAATCAAAAAGTATAGTATTAGCAGGAAAACAGACACAGGACAATGGAAGAGAATTTGGAGCCCAGAAATAAACCCACACATACATGGGTAAATAATTTTGACAAATGAGCCAAAAACATAAAATGGAGAAAGTACAGCCTCTTCAATAAATGGTGCTGGAAAAAGGGAACAGCATATTCAAAACAATGAAATCAGACTTCTCACCATACATAAAAATTAACTCAAAAGGGATTAAAGACTTGAACGTAAGACCTAAAAAAATAAAATATATAGAAGAAAATATGGGTACTAAACTTAGGAACTTTGGTTTCAGAGGGGTTTTTGTGAACTTAATAGCAAAGGCAAGGAAAAGAAAAACCAAAATAAATAAATGGGACACAGCTAAAGCCACCAACAAAACAAAAAGGCAGTTAACCAACTGAATGAGAAGTTATTTTCAAGCAATACCTCCGATAAGAGGCTAATATCTGAACTATATAAAGAACTCATAAAACTCAACAAAAAAACCCAAACAATCTAATTAAAAATGGGCAGAGGACCTGAGCAGACACTTTTCCCAAGAATACATGCAAATGGCCAAGAGATGCATGAAAAGATGTTCAACCTTACTAGCTGTAAGGGGCACCTGTCAGAAGGACTACTTATCAGTATGATAAGAAATAAAAAGTTTTGGAGAGGATGTGGAGAAAAGAGAACTACATTGCTGGTGGGAATGTAAACTGGTGCAACCTCTCTGGAAAACAGAATGGAGATTCCACAAAAAATTAAGAATAGAGCTACCACATCACCTAGCAATCCTCTTCTGGGTATCTAACTTGAAAACACTTATTCGAAAAGATGTATGTGTCCAATGTTCACTGCAGCATTATTCACAATAGTAAATGATTTAACATAGCATAGTGACTTTTAGGAACATATATGCTGGGTTATAGCAAAACTGACTGTAATTTGCAATGGACAAATAATAAAACAAATAGGACAAAATGTAAATAGTGAATCTGGGTAAAAGGTATACAGAATTTCCATGTATACTCTTGCAACTTTAAGTTATATCAAAATAAAATTATTAAAAAGACAGCGATGGTATAGATTAAACAATACTGATGAAAAAATACTGACCATGAATCAATCTATCAATGACACTAGCATATAGGTCTCATTTCAGTTCATAAAATGTATTGTTTTAGTGGGTACCCTAAATAAAACTGACTCACACAATAAAAAAATAACTTCCTTTCAATTCCCTTTCAATATTTCAAATCACAAGGAGAAAGTTGTTGTATGTTGTCAGCATGTCCTTAACTCTTTATTATCTCCTTAAAAAATTATATTCTCTTTCACTAAGCAACAGTACAGATCTAGAATTCACTAACATTGTTTTTATCATCTTTATTGCTATGCAAATTATGTTTCCTAATTTTGTGGTGATATTATACTAACATTCAGAATGTTTTTAGTAGTAAAAAGTGATTTAAAGAAAAATATGAAATAATCGTATAGTTAGTACTAGTACTATATAAATTGTGATGATAGTGCACAGCAGTATATGAAAAGGCGAAAACTGTGAAGATGGTTTGTAAGTTACTAAAAGGATGAGAAATGTACTTAAGTACATACAACTACAGAAGGTTACATGCAATGCATTTCACAACTCAAAATACATAAAAAATCATACATGTAAAAGGAAGTTCTGGTCCTACTGATGAGACCTTTTGGAAAGTTAATTGTCACAGCACAGGAAAAAAAGTCAAATTTTCAGAAACTTATGTCATATTATCAGTATATGGTTCAAATCTTCAGCATAGAGGAAGAAGGATGATGCTCTAGGGCAAAGCAAGGTACTCAGTGTAGGCTAAGTTGGCAATCTGCAAAATAGATGTCATCTAGTAACACCTGACTGAACACCCTTCATACTGTGCCACTTCTCACAGACTGGTAACCCAAGCAACCACTTCTTCAATGACCTCTGATACCAACTCATGATTAAACTTCAACAGTCCTAAAATATACAAATTATAAACATTCAACCTTTCTATAAAGTCTGTATTCACATTCCCTGTCAATCTGTAAACCAGAGGGAGGACAATATGCTAAAAGCAAAAAAAAAAAAAAAAAAAGGATTCTTCCCAATCACTTATGTATCAGAGAAACTGAGGCCCACTTGAGCCAATTTTGGGTCCTTTTCTCACTCAGACTCACTAACAAAGGTTTAAACAAAACAAAGTCTAAGCCTAATTTTTCTGGAGCTTTTAAAGAAGTAGAAGGCATATGCAAAAAGAAAAAGAAATCTTACTGACAATATATACTAGCATACATAGCTAACAACATATACTACAATTTGGGTTGGCCAAAAAGTCCGTTTAGTTTTTTCTGTCAGGTAAGAGACACATTTCTCATTTTCACCAACAACTTTATTGATGTGGATATTTTGAGTATGTTGGCCATCTCCCACATGGTATAATGTTGATTGTTCTCAATGTCTTGATTTGATTGCCATCAACTTCAACTGTCTACCCGACTGTTGAGCATCATCCAGTGAGAAATCTCCAGCATGAAACTTTGCAAACCACTTCTGACACATTTGATCAGTCACAGCACCTTCTCCATACACGGCACAAATCTTTTGTGTTTCAGGTGTGTTTTTACCTTTCTTGAAATAATAAAGTATAATATACTGAAAATGTGTATTTTCTTCTATCTTTAGTATTAAAATGGCTACACAAAAATTAATTTTCTTAATTTTTTTTAATGCCCGCTAATATGACAGCTGTCACATACAACCTAACAAAATTCTTTCCAATGAAGTTAAAGACAACTAAGCACTAGAGTCATCTTATGGAAAAAAAACACACGAAGTTTTTGTCCAACCCAACAGATATGACAATATACACATAATACATGAAATAGCTAACCAGCACTATCTAAATACTTTTTCATTTATTAACTGGTTTAATCCTCCCCAAAATCTTTTGAAGTAGGCCGTATTACTTCCCTTTTAGGGATAAGGAAACTGAGGCACAAAACATTTAGGCAACTTGCCCAAATGAGTAGGAAAGCCAGAATTCAAATCCTGGCAGTCTAATTGTGGAGCCTATACTCTTAACTCCTAAGCCATGCGGCCTTTCATTGGCTTAGATTCTTGGCCAGTGGTGCTTTCTAGCCAAATACAGTAATATAATTTTTAAAAAATATTTTATTTTTTTTAAAGTGAGGGGAAGGGAGGGAGAAAGAGGGAGAGCAACATCAATGTGAGAGAGAAACATCAATTGGTTGCCTCTTGTATGCCCCCAACTGGGGACCAAATCTACAACCTAAGCATGTACCCTGACCGGGAATCAAACTGGCAACCTTTCACTTTGCAGAATGACGACCAACTAACCAAGCCACATGGGTCAGGGCTCAATTTTTTTAAGTGATTTTATTTATATCATAAACAACATCATATTTATTATCCATCAAAAGAAAAACAGTTCATCCCAATATAGTTCCCAAAAGGATGTTCGAAACCCAAGATCCATCATTCTGATGTTTCTCTTTAAACAATGTCACAGAGGGAATTAGGCTGTTTTTCCTCTTATAAAATAAATCCATTTCCTAATAATAGTATAGATAAGACAGAAATTAGTGAAACTGAGTGCCATACACAGGAGTTACTGCTGGTAAAATTAGGCATTATCACTTTTAGCTTTAGTTTGACTTTTAAACTTTACCAGAAGTGCCAAGTGAGTCAAAATATGTTAGTTTATACTTGCCTCTTTGAGGAAAACCTCCATATCTTCTTGACTCTCAAATACAAAGGCTCTCAAGTCATTTGGTGGAATATGATTTTCAATGTATTTGGCATTTTTATGATCTTTCATATTAATCTAAGCAAAACAAAGGAAAGCTGATTTTAATGAAACACAAACTGATTACCAGAAAATATTATATTTAGCTTAGATTTATTGAATTAGAATAAATTTAATGATTGAGAAAAAGGACAAAAAAAAGAACTTGGTATTGAAGGGTCAACATTGTAAAACATCTATTTAATCTAATTTATCATCCAGAAACATCCAATAAATAGTAAAATGAAAGTTAAGACTTGAATAGTACCCGATGCATAGTGGTTTTGATATTATCTAATAATAAAGTTCTTTTCTGGTCATTCATTGAAAACATTGAAACAGTATTAATTGTGATCTAAAAAGTATAAACATTTCTCATCTATCTCCAGACTTGTAATATGTTTCTTAATCTTCAAGAGGAATTCATACTGAACATGGCAAGAATTGATTAGTACAAAACTTTATGAAAAGCATGGAAAAAATAGCTATGGATTAATTGTAACTATTAGTGCCTTCAGGAGAAACCCAAGGTTAGTACCGCTAGAGCATAAAAACATAATGATTTATTTTAAAATACCAACTCATTGGGCATTTCCACATGCTGAGACTCAGTGGTATTGAAGATACAAAGATAGGCCAGGAAAAACTGTTTTAAGAAGAGTAAAATCTATTACTTATTACAAATGATGAATACAATACATCTCCATAACAGAGGCATATTAAAAAACACTAGAAAATTTAAAGAAGAGTAGCTCCAGCAGATGGAAATCAGCTTTCTTAAACTATTACCTGGACAAAAACACTATAAACATTTTAGTGTCTATTGTTTCACAACTTGGTGGGGAGGGGGGTACCAAAGTAGTTTACTGGTACTTTACCAAATGAAAGAAAATATATGTGGGTATTTGCTACAACTTATAGAATGGGTAAGTAATCTGACAATAGAAAATTTTAAAAAATTTTCATAGCTATGGATAAGCCATCTAGAACTTAGCTCTCATTTTCCTTCTCTCCCAGGGTGTACTTGTCAGAGATACTCTCTCATGTCAGAGTCTGGAGCCCCCATCTTGTGTAAGTTTGTTTCGTGGTCATTCAATTCTTTGATGGATTTCAGTTGCTAATTTAGGTACTAAGTCTCAAGAGAGTCACACAAGAAGGGGGTCATTCACTGGCCAGTTTATTAATTTCCAGCAGTGACTGATTCAGTCTTTCCCAAGTGTAATGCATACACCACTGCATTCATGGTCTGGTTTCCTGACATCCTGAAAGAAGATTTGGCCAACTTGTTGGTTCTGCAGCTTTATGTTTCATAGCATGTTCCTTCTCATAAAATTGGTGAAGAAAATTTTTGGTAAAGTTCTCCAAAGCCACATCTTCACAGTCACAGTAGTAAGAGACAGGCAGAGAGAGGAAATATATGTAGCACTCCAAGATGATCTGGTGGTTAATGACAGCATCTTGTTTCACAATTTTTTAAAATGAAATCTTTCTATACATTCTATCCTGTTACCTTTTTTATAATTCATGAATATGTCACAAATGTCCTCTTATATAAGTAAATAGAAACCTACAGCAACATTTTTGATGCCTGTATAGTACTCCAGTATAAGGATATCACATCATTTACATACTAAACAGCATATTTGAAAACTTTCTATTTCTGACCCATCATTCTGCTATTACAAACACTACTGTGATGGGTATAAGTATAAAAATATCTTTGCACACTTCTCCAATTCTATACTGAAATTTTTAGAAGTAACTCATGGAAATAGATTGATAACTAACAAGTTATATGACTAAAATTTTAAGCTTATATATTGTTAATTTGCTTATGAGAGTGGTAGCATTTCAACTAAATCTTGAAGGGTTAAATAAGCGTGTATGGGAATACAGTTGGAAGGAGGTACTAGGAAAAGTAAAGGGTTATTCCAGTAAGGATAAAAAAGGAGTATATCTTTTTATCTCAAAAATTAAAAAAATTGACAATATATGCCAGGTAGTAATCTAATTTAATGATAAGTTACTATTAAAAAACCAAGTGACAAGAAAATAAAATCTAATAAAGTTCTAAAGTATTATTTTGAGATTGGCATTTTAATAAAAATTTGTTGACAATTAAACTTGATTGTAATTTATTAAGAATTACAATTTTTTCTTATATTTTCTACTCCTTACCAAAGTAATTAAAACAATAATGCCTGGGTTCAAAATAGATATTCCCTTTTTAATCTGCCCAAAATAGTTTAATAATACATATCTGAGCAAGAAGAGAATATATTATGCATATTAATTTTGCTAATGTAATATAAAATTTAGAAACTATATGAAATGATTGTAGTGAAGTATAATAGAACCACAAGTTATAGAAAATAGAACTTTTCAAGAATCCTGTAAGGATCTATACTGCATTCTTTGCTCAAGTATAAGAAATTATCTAGCAAAAACAATCCTAAAGTCATTTGCGGGAAAGTTTGGAAAGTTTTAAGTTTATATTATATATGTGTATCTAACATATTATCACTAAAGAATATGGTTTTTACTTTTTGGGTCCAAACTTATTATTTTAAATATTTTATATAGAAGTCTTCCTAATAAATCCAGGGCCACGCTTCATTAAATGATTTACTAAATACACTTCACCCTATTCTTGGTGACCCATGATCATCAATAAGAGCTATTAAATGTTTATAAGGTTAATGAACTGTTGGTTTCACTCTCAGAATCCTCATAATGCTCTGTTTTTGTAGCAAGAGATTTTCTTATCTACCTTCTGTTGGGTGCCTCATATCAACATATTTATTTACAGCAGTTTTCTACCCCTTTGGCTGTATTTAATCCACTGCCTGCTATAACCTAAGAATAGCAACTGCCACAAGGTACAAGCTAACCAAAATAATTTTATACATGATTCTTAGTCAATAGGTGCCATTTTCATATTTCTTTCCAGAAAAAGTTCACATGTATATTGACCAAGGTTCCTTTAAAAAGCTCATGTACGGATTCAGCAGTATACCAATTGCTGCAAGTCTGACAATGGAAAACCAGAGTGTAAGTAAGACTAAGAACTCTTTAACAACAAAAATCTATAATGATGACAATAATAAAACTAACGGATGCTACCAAGATAAAATTTCTTACCATGAGCATTATGGGCTCATACACTCTCTGCTTAAATCTGTCTCTGTTATTTCTCAGCCATAAAACAGCATCATATGTGTCACGATATCTCTGTCTCAGCTTATCTTCCTTTTGATTCATAAGATTGTCAAATTGTACAATTTGATCATTCACACCTAAAATTGGAAAATGAAACAAAGTACTGCTTCCCTGAAAACTTTCATTAGTAAAATAATCTAATAATAATAATAAAAAAATCTCAGACCCAAGGTACAAACACTACTCAAGCAAGTTCCCAATGGAGTGAGAAAAACCCACCCTCAATAAATCACTCTCAAATTTCCAAACTGGAATAAAAGATGATCTTTGAGCTACCAAAAACAAATAGGTCACAAAGACGAGAATGAGAAAATACTAGATTCCAGAGACAATCACAATAGGCATTCAAAACCTTAGTAAAATTATTTTTAACTTAGAATTATATACATAACAAAACTGAGAAAAAGTAATAATAAAGATATTTTCTGGGATGTCAAGACTCTACAATTAATTCCCAAATACCCCTTCTTAGGAGGTTACCTGAAGATGTACTCTAATAAAATAAGGGAGTAATATAGGAAAAACAGAAGACATGGAATTCAGGAATAGCTTCATCCAACACAGAAAAGGGTCTGAGACAAATTCCAGATGACTGCTATGCAGGAGGCTTGGAGAACAGTCAGTCTAGAAAGGACAAGTATGGAAGGCTCTAGAACTCAAGAGAATGCCTGGTAAGATGTTTTATTTTTTTATTTAAGGAAATGCTAAAAACAAATGGTGCTTTTTAAGAAAAGTAATTTTCAACCTTTAAAAGCTATCAGTGAAAGACAATTAGATTATAACACACTACCTGGCTCTGCTGTGAACAAGTTTCATTGTAAAACCATGAATAATACTATTTCTAGCCTTTAGAATTAACCCATATACAGAGCACATAAAACTTGATTATGGTTCTCAATAAAATGTTTTCAGCCTTAAGAATATTAAAACCAGAATACAAGACTAGAGAATTTAGAGTATAAAAAGGGAGGGATGTGTCCTAGCCAGGGTGGCTCAGTTGGTGGGAATGTTGTCCTATAAACCGAAAGGTTGTGGGCTTGATTCCCAATCAGGGCACACGCCTAGGTTGTGAGTCTGGTTCTGTTCAGGGCACCTATGACAGGCAACCTATCGATGTTTCTCTCCTTCTCTCTCCTCCCTTCCTTACTCTCCAAAATCAACAAGCAGGTCCTCTGGTGAGTATTAAAAAACAGGGATCGGAGTGAGAAGGAATAAGGGGAGATAATAAGGTAAGGAGTACTAGTATTTTTAGTTTACAGTATACATTCAAAAAACAGTAACAAGAGTTAAGTGACAAATGATAAAAAGATATATTAGTCACAATAAATCAATATTAATACATTTTACTGATTAATAACTAATATGAATATAATAATCTCATTTGAGAAATTACAATAATAGGGAGGGGAGTTATGAGCTGAAATTACATCTAAAGTAACAAAATAGCAAAAGATGATGTCTAAAATTGACATGGTAAGCTATGATAAAATAAGAATATGCTGAAAATATATGAAGCTCAATTATAAAAAAATTGATGAAACAGTTAAAAGTGCATACACTTGAGAAGGGGTCTGGAGATTAAAAGGGGTTGAGTTACCCTTCTGTTTCAGTTTTTTTTTTTTAAATCATACACATCTCATATTTGATAAACATATAAAAATGGGTCTTTTAAAAATTGATGTTAGTCATATATACTGAGCAGATTGAATATGACATCTCCTCTATTTGGATAATGTTATAGATCTACCCACATGGTCAACAGCACGGATGGCAAACACAAGGCCCGCAGGCCGAATCTGGCCCAGCACCTTGTTTCTACCTGGCAGCAGTGCCGAACTCCTTGCCCCTAGTTAAGGAGAAGTTACATTTATACAGTCCTAAAATTATATTCGGCGCTTTGAAGACAAATGCGAGGCTGATGTGGCCCCCTGTGAAAATGGTCTAAAGGAAAGAAAAGCAAAGATGTAACTGGACAGGCTTCAAGGAACAAAGTAAACAGAAAGTTTATAAAGGCTAGAATAGAGTTTAAATTTGATCTGAAAAATAATAGCGAGTGACTTTCTAAAAAAATAAAGCAAAGTATTTTTAGACTGACCGAATTAAAAAAATTGATATGACCTGACTGAAGACAATGACCAGCCATTGGCAAATCATGATACATGCTAGATACAGGTAATTAAGGCACTAAGTTGGAAGAACTAAGCTGAGCTTCCTCAAAAGGGAGACTTAAATATTTAAAGGCATGATATCTAGAGATGAAGAAAGCCCATCACTAGAGATGTACCTCCATTTTATAAACATCTCTTCATCCTAAGTTTAATAAAACTTACTCTTTTTCTCCTTCTCTAGAGTTTGCCTCTCTTTGTGCTTATCAATTATCTCGCTTTCATACAATGCCTTTTCATCCTGAATCCGTCTCAGATCATTTGTGATGGCATCAATCTGGGGTTGAAGATTCACACAGTTTTCTGTGGTCCTCAGTTCATTCTGCAAATCTTCTATCATTTTGCGGGTATTACTTATTCTCCTCTGTCGGTCATGCTCTTCATTTTGTTTTACTGTTAAAGCCTGCTGAAGTTCCTCAATCTAATAAAACAAAAGACAGTTAGTACTGGAGATTGTTTTTCTCCTGGTTTGTAGGGCTTTTATAGTAATGTAATTTTAAAATGCTTACAATCTAAGAACATAGGTGTTTTCCTTACTAAAAGGTATCCTGCTAGAATTAGACTGTTACTCTTACCAGGTTACTTGTATTTCTATTTTATTTATTCATTAATATATCCCAAGTCCCTAGAGCAGTGTTTAACATCTAGGTAACACTCACTGAGTATTTGTTGAATAAACAAAATATCTATAAAGCCAATCAGATTTCTAATCATTTATAGGAAGTAAATGCATGCTTCATATCCTGACACCACAATTAAGTCACGTGGTATATGATAGTTTCAATATAGTAATAGAAATGATTTTACCCTATTAATTTAAGCTAAAATAACTATTTTCTTTAAAAAAAATTACCTCCTACTAACACTTCAAATTAATATTCTGTGATTCTTAAACACTGACCTGTATGTTTAGATTTGTTAATTTATATTCAGGGTAAATTACGTTTTAAAAAACCCACATCATGTAAGATGTCAGTGAAATTTTTTTCAAAACCAGACACAGTCTACCTAAGACAGAGTTAAGATTTTAAGACACACACAAATATACACTAATACAACCACTTTATTAAAAAATTTGAATTTTGTATAAAAAATCTAGTATCTTAAATTAATACCTTTAAACACTTACATTCTAATACCTATCTACAGAACATACGTATTTTACTAAATGGCATCACTAAGAATGTACTGAGAGCAATTTCTCATTATTGCATATGTTCTTGCAAAATATAATTTTACTATCTTCATAATGTCCTGTTACACAGATATGTCATATTTACCCATTTTCTATTGTTAGAAATTTGGGTTGGTATCAATTTCTTATTCCTAAAAATTTAGCTCTGAAAGTGTCAAGACAATGAACAAGGAATATATGCCAAAACCTCTTCTGTACCAAACACATAAGAGAAAAAATATTAAAAAAAATTAAGTTACATATCTGAAAATTAACAATGTTCAACATGCCCACCTAAAAGAAGCAAGCAAACAAGAAGCCATCAAGTCAAGCCAGAAAGTCCAGGAGAATAAATAGGCATGTCACAGAAGAGAGAAAAAGAATTAAGAATCACCAAACAAATAAAGAAGTCCAGGTCCATGTAAAACAAGAAATTTAAAATATAATCTTGTCCTCTCAGCAAAATAGATACATCCTAGGTACCAAAAAACCATTGAAGAAACTACCATGACTACTCCCATCAGACCTGTGTTTAGCTGTGGCACAGTAAGTCCACGCCTCCTAGAAAACCAATCTTCTTGAGGACACCATTCCCATAATACTATCTTCCATTTCTATGAATGATCTCTCTTCTTGTACTAACTGAAATTTGGCTATTCCTGAGATGCTTCTCCCTAGGACCCTCTGAAATAGGGACCTTTTCCTGCCATAATCCTTCAGAGGTGAGGAGAGTGTCCTGATTAATCTCCACTGTACTACTTCCTCCATTAACTGAGCCCCACTTCAATTCCTTTTAAGACCATGTGATCAGACTTTACCACCATTATCTTTGTTGCCAGGTTAACTACTCCCTCAAAATTCTTCCTCACCCACTTCACTCATTGATGACTTTAGCACTCAACTGACTTAATGTCTTCCTCTCCATCATTCTGCCTGTTGTTATGAGCCTTCGACATACTTAGAGAATATTCAATCTAACTCGTCGGCCTCTGTGTTCCTTGACTTTTTCAACTTCACCCATCTTTTCCTAAAACCCTCCTCCTTCACCCTCCTGCTCTTATAGTAGTATTCTAGCTCAGGAAAATCCCCCCCCCACACCCAATTATACCACTTCTGAAAAGTCAACTTCCACAATCCTACTCTTTGATCACCATATCCTTTCCTTCCATTTTACTTGTTGTAGTATTCCTATTCCAACTACCCTTTGACCCCACAGAGTCCTGTAATCTATTGACCCTACTATCTTTCCAAAACTCCATCATCCCCTTTATTTCCTTCCTTAACCTGTTGAGGTTCCACAACCCACCACCATAACCACTCCCTTGCAAAGTCCTCTTAACTTCTTAACTAATCCAATGTCACACTAGCCAAGAGAAAACCTAGTTCTTTTCAAACCTAACTATATACCTTCTATCTATTTGTATTTAAGCAACTGCACTAACTGGAGAAACACTCAAAATAAGGCCACACTTTAAATCTTGAAGTTGCCTGTATCTAACCCTCCAAGGCTACTCCAAGCAGTGCTTCTTAAATTATTTATGGTGAAGAACCATTTATAAGAAAATTTCAAACCATCACAAGCCAACTTTTATTAATTACAACTACAATAAATTACTAACACACATTTTGGGAAACAGTTTAGCAACTGCTTCAAAAATTAAATGTATACCTATGATAATCTACTTCTAGATTATCCAAGAGAAGCAAAAACATATGCCCATAGATAAATTTATATGAAATATTAATGGAAGCTGTATTAGTAACATCCTCAAACCAAAAACAAACTAAATGCCCACTAACAGCAAATTGTGATCTTAAGAAAAATTAGAAGAAAAACAAACTGAACAAAAATAAAAATACAACGTATCAGAATTTGTGGAACATGCTAAAACAGTGATGAGGGAAATTCATAGTATTAAGTGCATACACAAGAAAAGATGAAGTCTCAAATCAATAATCTGTGCTTCTATCCCATGAACCTAAAAACCCCCAAAATATACCTACATCAAGCAGAGACAAAGAAATACTAAAGATATGAACACACATCAATGAAAATGAAAAGGGAAATACAATTAAAAAGGCTGGTTCTCTGAAAAATGAGGGGATTTCTGCAGCCAACATATCCCTCCTGATTTTTATCTCCCACATGTGGGTGTGGGGCCAGATTGTTCTGTGTCTCCACTCCTACCAGTCTCCATGTGGCTTATTCTTTAATTCCCTAGTTGTAGGACTTCCATTCAGCCAGAATTCAGGTGGTCAGGTGGTTCTGAATGATGGTTTTTCTGTAGTTTAGTTGTAATTCTGATATGGCTGTGGGGAGGAGGTGAGTACCCTGTTTATCTACAGTGCTATCTTGACCAGAAGCCCCAAGGAAGCCTTGAAAGCCAGCAGCACACAAAATCATAGTGAAGTCAGCAGCCCAGCAGCCACTGGGGAGGACAGCTCATTCTCAGAGAATTGTCATTATCTGATTTGTCTGGCAGTTCCATGGAAAATCCTTGCACTCAAGACTTTATTTGACCTGATTCCACAGCTTGCATACTGCCAAACAACTTTTTCCTGAAAGCATTTGTCAAAAACATTAAGTGACAATTGTTTAACACCACAGTTGCCTGATTCCTAAGAGTTGTAGCAAATAATAAGCTAAGCAAAATGTTTAAAAAGAAAATGCTAGAGCATGTGATGCCCACAGGAAGCTTTGGAAGCTACTGGGAACCTAGAAGGCCACTGTATGAGTAGAACTGTGTGCATGCTTTCAGGAAGACCTAAGGAACCCTTAGCTTTGTACAAACAAAGAACTATCATCTTGAGGCTCTGTGCAAACAGGAAGTGAAGGCCAATACAGAGGTGTCAACTTGAACTGAAAATTAAGCAAAGTTTGCAACAATTATGGGGGCATTTACTAAAAAACAAACAAAAAAACCTGAATCTTGGTGAAAAGTAAAATCCTGCCCCACTGAGTGCTAAATGTAATCCTACATGTACCTGGAGATTCTCAAAGACTGGGTGACATACTGCTTCCCAACATTTAAGGAAATATTTGTCCAATCATTAGCTGACTGCTAAGCTAACGGAGCGGACAGTTTAGTAGTCATATATGACAAAGAATACAGACCTAAAAAATAGCAGTGACATCATTATCAACAAACAACTTTAGGCAAGAGGAGGATGTCCCGACAGACTTACAAAATAAAGACTTTATCTAAAGTAAGAGAACAATGTCTCATCGAATAGGAAATATCAGTGGAGATAGCACTTATTTAAAAAAAAAAAAAAAAAAAAAAAAAAAAAAAAAAAAAAAAAAAAAAAAAAAAAAAAAAAAAAAAAAAAAAAAAAAAAAAAAAAAAAAAAAAAAAAAAAAAAAAAAAAAAAAAAAAAAAAAAAAAAAAAAAAAAAAAAAAAAAAAAAAAAAAATAAAAAAAAAAAAAAAAAAAAAAAAGCCATCCAGAAATTCTGGAGAATAAAATATCTGGAATAAAAGACTTACTAGTGGGGCTCAACAGCAGATGTGAACAGGCAAAACAAAGTATGAGACAGGTCAACTGAGATTATGTAGTATGAGGAGCAGGAAAAAAAAAGGATGAAAAAGAAATAGAATGTAGGACACAATCAAGTACAGCAAACTATGCCTAAGAGTCTCAGAAGGAGAAAAGAGAATGAGGCAGAAAGAATATTTGAAACAACAATGACCAAAAAAACTCCTCAACTTTGATAAAAAACATCAGTCTGCACATCCGATAAGCTCAATTAATTCCAAGCAGGAAAACTCACATCTAGAAACATACTAGTTAACCTCTGAAAGACAAAAACAGAGAATTTTGAAAGGAAGAGAAAAAATTACTCGTCAAGTATGAGATCCTCAATATGATTAATAGCTGACTCATATCAGAAACCATAAAGACCAGAAGGCAGTGGGATGTCATATTCAAAGTGCTGAAAATCAATAATTTATATCCAATAAAATCATCTTTACAATATCTGCAGATAAACAAAACCTGAGAGAATTTGTCCCTAGCAGACCTACACTATAGGAAATACTAAAGGAGGTCTCTGAGGCCAAAATGAAAGGATACCAGACAGTAACTTGAATCTATACAAAGAAATAAAGACTACCAGTACAAGTAACTTACACAGGTAAACAGAAAAGGTATTTGTTGTTTGTAAATCTTTTTTTCTCCTATGTGATACAAAAGGCAACTACAGTGGTATAATAAAAATATACAAGGTCTGTCCAGAAGGTGTTCAGCCATATAATATGAAAAACAGAGACATTTATTGAAGATGCAAGAAACACTGTACACAGGACAAGGACACCTCAGGCCCTTGCACTATAGGCATCTTGGGACCTCACACAGTTCTCCCAGCCATCACCAGCTGCCCTATCATGTTTTCCTGAGTCTCATCCACAGTATGAAATTTCTCCCTTTTCAAAGGTGATTTTATTTTGGGTAAAGCCAGAAGCTGTAGGGTGCTGATTCTGGGCTGCAAGGTGCTGAGTCACCTGGGTGATCTGATGTTTCATCAGAAAACTCTGCACAAGACATGATGCATGAGCAGGAGCATTGTTGTGATGAAGCTGTCAATCACCAGCTGCCCATAACTGCAGCCTTCTGAATCATCTGAATAGTTTCTGTGGAGGAATGTTCAAGCTTAATGCAAAATTTGATTCAGGGTCGTTGTTCTACTCACTCAATCATTTTGAATGCGATGGTCACACAGTACACATGGTCACTCTACAGCGTCTACCACCCACACTAAGTACTGTGAAGTCCTCATTGCTCACACATGCATGTTCCATTCCACTCTCCTTGGCTGCCAGGTTACATCAATGTCAAGCAAACTATTCTCATTATATTAACTATGGTTGGACTTTTTCTGGACAGAACTGTATATATTTGGTCTCTGTCCCCTGGTTCCTCCCTTGCTCAGAGTTATTAAAAACAGAATTTCTGAGTGAAAGAACTGTCTTTTGTTATTCATACCGAACCTCTTTCAATGAAACTGGATTTATACTAATAAGATGACTCTAGGAAGGGCATCTAGATAGCTTCAGGATGGAGACTGGTTGCCAGAAGAACCAAAATGATTAAAGGGGTTAGAATTTTCAACCCCACCATGACTTCAAAAAGGGGGAAGGGGTAGGAGACCAATATCCAATAATTCAATCATTTCTATGTAATTAAACTTCAGTTAAAACTCTTGAACAACAAGATTATAGAGTTGCTAGGTTGGCACACATGTTGACAGGCTGGGAAGGTGATATACTCAGAGGAAACAGAAGCTCTGTACCACTCTACCCCCGCCCCATATCTTGCATTATGTATCTCTTCCATTTAGCTGTTTCTGACTTGTATCCTTTACAATAAACTTGTAATTGTTAGGTATAATGTTTTCCTGAGCTTGTGAGTACTTCTGGCAAATATTGAACCTGAAGGGGTATGGGTGTTGTGGAAACCCCTGAATTTGTAGCCAAGTCAGACGGAAGTACAGGTATCCTGGTGTCTTCAGTCTGGTGTCTGAAGCAGGGGCTATCTTACAGAACTGAGCCCTTAACCTGTAGTCTGTCCCAATCTCAGGTAGTTAGTACTAAAACTGAACTAAATTATAGGACATGCTCATTTGGTATCAGAAAATCAGGTAATGTTACAAAACAAAACTGTATAAAGAAATAAGAAGATGGAGGCATAGGTAGAAACGCTTCACTTCCTTGCACAACCAAAATAAGGATAACAATGGTTAATTTAAAAACAAACAACCAGAAGTGCCAGAAAATCAAACTGCAGGAAATTCCAACAACCAAGCAGTTAAAAAAACGTTCACCCAGACTGGTAGGAGGGGCGGAGACTGCAGGTGGGCAGTCAAGCTGAGGACACACGGCAAAGTGGCAGACCTCGTGGGAGAGATGAGGTTGGCTGAATGGGAAACTAAAGACTCAAAGCTAGCTGTGAAATACGGCGGGGGGTTGCCATGGGAGATAAACTCCCACTCTCACAGGAGTGTTCGTTGGAAAGTGGGGCAAGAGTGGAGCAAGTGAGAGGCATTTTTCCCTCTGACCCCTCCCCCACAAACAGCACCACAGTGCAGCAAAGAAGGTAGCCTCCTCCTGGTGAATATCTAAGGTTCCACCCCCTTACAACATACAGGTACACCAAGACAAAGACATACGGTCTAAATAAAAGAACAGATCAAAACTCCAGAAAAAGAGTTAAGCAAGGAGGAGATAAATAACCTATCTGATGCAGATTCAAAACACTGGTAATCAGGATGCTCACAGAACTAACTGAGCTTGGTCACAAAATGAAGGAACATATGAAGGCTACCCAAAGTGAAATAAAGCAAAATATTCAGGGAACCTACAGTGAAGGGAAGGAAACCAGGACTCAAATCAACAATTTAGAGCTGAAGGAAGAAGTAAACATCCAACTGGAACAGAATGAAGAAACAAGAATTAAAAAAAAAAAAAAATAAGGAGAGGCTTAGGAACCTATGGGACAACATCAAATGCTCCACCATCCGAATCATATGGATGGAGAGGAATAAGAGCAAGAAATTGAAAACTTATTTGAACAAATAATGAAGGAAAACTCCCCCAATCTGGCGAAGGAAACAGACTTCCAGGAAGTTTAGAAAGTCCCAAAGAAGTTGGACCTAAGGAGTAACACACTAAGCCACATCATCATTAAGTTTCCTAAGATTAAAGATAAAGAGAACCTTAAAAGCCACAAGAGGAAAAGAGACCGCTTTGTACAAAGGAGTGCCCATAAGACTGTCAGCTGATTTCTCAAAAGAAATCTTACAGGCTAGAAGTGGCTGGAAAGAAGTATTTGAAGTCATGAAAAGCAAGGACCTACATCCACAATTACTCTATATAGCAAACCTATCACTTACAATGGAAGAGTAGATAAAGTGCTTCCTAGATAAGGTCAAGTTAAAGGAGTTCATCATCACCAAGCCCTTATTATATGAAACGTTAAAGGGACTTATCTAAGAAATAGAAGAACAACAAAAACTATGACAGTAAAGTGATAACAAACTCACAACTATCAACAACTGAACCTAAAAACCAAAAACAAAAAGACAAAAACAAAAAGCAAACAACTAGAACAGGAACAGAACCAGAGAAATGGAGATCACATGGAAGGTTTTCAGTGGAGAGGGGGAGGGGAAGAATGGGGAGGAGAAGGTACAGGGAATAAGAAGCATAATTAGAAGGCATAAAATAGACAGGGAGAGGTTAAGAATGGTATAGGAAACAGAGAAGCCAAAGAACTTATATGTATAACCTGTGGACTTCTGAACTAAGGCAGAGGGGTAATGCTGGAGGGTGGGGGGTAGTGCAGGGCTGAGCAGGGGAAAAAGGGGATAAAAAACTGAGAAAACTATAATAGCATAATCAATAAAATATACTTAAGAAATAATTATAAAACTGTGTTGATGACCTATAATTTATATGAAAATAACACCAAAAAGGAAGAGGGGAATGAAGCTACATAGAAATAAAGTTTTGTATGCTACTGGAATTATGTTGGTATTAACAGGAACCACATTACTATAAATTAAGATATTATTTATTTCAAAGGCAGCCCCTAAGAAAATAGCTCAAAACATACACAGTAAAAGAAATAAGGAAATTAAAATGGTAGAACAGAAAATATTTAATATAAAAGGTGGCAATACTGGAGGAATAGCTGAAAACAAATTAGCAAAATGGCACATGTAAATCCTACCTTGTGATTACAACTAATGTAAAAGTATTAAACATTCCAATTCAGATAGGTAAAATGGATAAAAACCCATGACCCAACTATATACTGTTTATGAGAACACACTTAAGATTGGAAGACACAAAGAGGTTTCAATTAAAAGATGGAACATTACACAGTCAAATAGAACGCTCTCCCTCTCCTAGCAATCCTCATTTCAGTGAAAGACACCACTGTCCATCAGTTGTGAGGTTAAAATGTTAAATGTGATCCTCGATTCTGCCACAATTCAATCATTACATCTACTTCCCGAGCAACTTCTGTTGGTTAAATTTTTCTGAAACCACCATCATCTCTTGCCTAGATGACTATAAAAGTCTCCTAAATGAACTCCCCACTTTTATTTCTGTCCCATATGGTCCATTCTCCAGAAGGCAGTCCAGAGTTCTTTAAAAATAAGTAAGTAAAATACTGTTTCTCTCTGCTTTAAAGCTTTCAAAGCCTTCTCATGGTTTATTACTCCATTTAGAATCGATTTCAATTTCCTTTCTTTTTTCCTTCAAGGGTCATCTAATATAGCCTTTGCCTACCTTTGTATCTGCTACTTCTCAAGAATAGTATTGGATCAAAGAGGACACTGAAGCAGAACTGTCCAAGTGTTGAGAAAAAAATTATTATTCTGAATTTAATATCCAGACATGTTAAATTCCAGAGTGACTGCAAAAAGCTTTTTTCTGAAGTGCAAGGACTCAGAATGTTCATCATCCAAAGAGCCTCACTGTAACACCTGTGGAAAACACACAGCAAGGAAAAACTGCAAAAATCCCTACCTCTTCCAAAGACGGAGCCAGCAGAACCGTGATATAAAAAGTAACATGACCCAATGAAACAATAAGGTATATTACCAGATCTAAGTAAAAACACAATAAAAAATAGTATTTTAAATAACTGACAATTAAAATTTCTGATGATATTGATATGGAATGGAAGAAGAAATAAAAACTAGTTAAGATTTTTGTCCTAAGTGGAAGAAATACTAATTAATCTTTTTTAGCAAAATGTGTTATTAAGCTTTAAGAGTAATCAGTATACTAGGTTTAGAATATATAACTTTAGAAAAAACAGATTAAGAAAATCTTGATCAGTAGCAACGAAGTAAAAGGGGCACAGGAGGAATCAAACAAAGAAAGAAAGAGAAAAAGCAAAGAAAGTAGAAAACAACAGTAAATGCGAACTGGTTAAACTCGTTTACTCTAAGAAGTGTCCCACACCAAATAGAAAAAAATTTCAAAAAACCCCCACTATATATTATTTACAGTAAATAAAACAAAACACGCTGCAGAAAGAACAACACAATAAAGCTTTAAACTCTAGGAAGCAAAAACTAATATAATCATGAAAAAATAGACAAACCCACATTCACAGGTATTGACACTTTAAAAATGAATAAATCAGATATGTAAAAAGATAAAAATGAAGGACATTTCTGTAAATATACTTATAGTAAGCTTGTTCTAACACATATATCTTCACACCCAAAGATAGACTACACATTCTTTTCAAATATACATAACCAAATATAAAATTCCAAAGGTCTCAAAATATTCTAAAATAAAGTCATAAAGGCCACATTTATTAACTATAAAGCAATATAACCAGAACTCTACATAAAAAGGGCTTAAAAATTCCACATCCATAAAATTAAAATAAAAACTCCTATATAACCTTAATAAAAACATTAAGATAAAAATGATAAAATCCGCCATGGCAGGGTGGCTTGGTTGGTTGAAGCATCCTCCTATGCACTGAAGGTTTGTGGGTTCGATCCCTGGTCAGCACACATACCTAGATCGAGGGTTCGATCCCCAGTCGGGGAGTGTACGGCATGTTTCTCACATCGATGTTTCTCTCTCACATCGATGTTTCTTTCTCTCTCTCCCCCTTTCTCTCTCTCTAAAATCAATAAACATATCCTCAGGTGAGGATTTAAAAAAATTATAAAACTAAAACATAAAAAATTAATACCCTAAAATATATTTATTAAATTAAGGAAAACTCTGTAGAGCAAAGGAAATCATCAACAAAATAAAAAGGCAACCTAAGAGAAAATACTTGCAAATCATATATATATGGAGTTAATATCCAAAACATGTAAAAACTTCATATAACTCATTACAAAAAAAAATCTGATTAGAAATGGGTGGAAGATCTGAATAGATGTTGTTACAAAAAAGACATACAGATACATGAAAAGATGCTTAACCATCACTAATTACAAGAGAAATGCAACTCAAAACCACAAAGATGTATCACTTCACACCTGTTAGAATGGCTACTATCAATAGCCAGTGGCAAGGTTGTGGATAAAAGGAAACTCTTATTCACTGTTGGTGGGAATGTAAATTGGTGCAACCACTATGGAAAATAGTTTGGAGGTTCCTCAAAAAATTAAAAATAGAACTAGCATATGATCTAGCAATTCCACTTTTGGGTATTTATCCAAAGAAAACAAAAACATTTAAGTTGAAAATATATATATATATATATATATGCAGTCCCATGTTCAATGCACCATTTTTTACAATAGCCAAAATATGGAAACAATCTAAGTGTTCCTCAATGAATGAATGAAAAAAGAAAATGTGATATTTACACAATGGAATATTATGCAGTCACAAAAAAGAAGTAAATCCTGTCACTTGCAACAACATGGATGAAACAGGAGGCTCTGCTAGGTGAAATGGGCTCATAGATACAGAGAACAGATTGGTGGCTGCCAGAGGTGGGGGTTAAGTGGTTGTGTGAAATGCATGACAGGTGTCAGAAGATAAAAACATCTGGTTTAAACATTTTGTAACTACATACAGTGATGTATATTATTGTGGTGATCATTTCACAACACATACAAATAACAAATCATTATGCTCTATACCTAAAACTAATGTAATGCTATTTAAGAAAAAAAAAAGTGAGTAAAGGAGAAAGGGACAATAAAAGAGCTGACTAAAATTTTACCCTTTACAACAGTATGGGTGGACCTGGAGAACATTATGCTAAGCCAGTCAGAGAAAGACAAGTACCATATGATTTCACTCATATGTGGAATCTAATGAACAAACTGAATAAGCCAAATAAGAGACAGACTCATAGATGGACAGCAGGATGACAGCTAAAGTGAGGGGAGAAAAGGGGGTGGAGGGACTGAGCAAAAAGGAAAAAGGACTCATGGACATGGACAACAGTAGGTGACTGCAGGGAGAGAGGGGTATAAGGGGACTAAATGGTAATGGAGAAAAATACAATAAAAAATTATTAAAAAAAAAAAAGAGCTGATTCCTCTAAAAAAAGCCCAGAGACTCTTAGAACTAAGAAATGTCAGGTATAAAAGACATCACGTAGAAGAGATTACTCCAGCTCTACCTCCTACCCAATGTCCCCGCACCCAACCCATACACAGACCTTGAGCCATAACACTGGCAGCCAAGCTTCTGTCAGGAAAATCTGAGGTTTATTCTTTAGAGAAATAAATGAAAGAGGCCTGAAACTTGAAGATAAAGGCAAAGAAAAAGGAGTGAGGCTGAAAACTGGGAGATTAACATAATGCTTCAACTACCAAGAATGGTCCAAGTTATATATCTAACCCTAAGACAGATAATTCAAAATTCAGTTCCTGAATGGTCCTGGAAAACAGAACTCCACAAATATATAAGGATCTGTCAGCTAAAAAATCCACTTTCTTGACCAATCACCCTAAAACAATTTTGCCATCAAGTCCCACTCATGAAAACAAATTTGTAATCAGCTTTTTAATGCCCTAGTCTTGACATAACTGAATAAATTCCTTATAATTTAAGTTCTGCTATTAAGGTCACTGAATCCAATTTTATCATTACCCAAATTAAAAACAAAACAAAACAAAAACTATGGCCACACAGCTGCAAAGATCATAATGCAAACATACAAGTAGTTTTGAGCAATTTTCCCTAATTATCCTCTGTGTAACTGTTATGACAAGAAATAGAGAATAATAAAGATCTTAGATAATTCCCAAATGAGAGACTGTCCCCAAATCCAGACCTGAACATAAATGTTAGGGCAAATTAGCATAATAAAAATTTCAACATAAAATCTTACGTGTTTATCTTTCTTTTCTATAACATCTTGTTTTTGTTTACATTTTTGAGATGTCTCCTTAATATCTGTTGCCTGTGAGATTGAAGCAGAAAGGGGGAAATTAGTTAAGAACTTAAGCAAGCAAATTATATGCTCCACCCATCCAAATATTAAGTTGTTATGCAAGTTAACCTCCAATGCTTTTCTATGATTTCTTTCGAACCAAATACATAATTATCACCAAAAATACATTACTTGCAAATCTATGTAAGGTTATTCCTACTGATGTTGAAAATAACTGCAGCAATATGCAGACATATTTTTTAAATTTCTTCATACTTATTTTCTCACATTCTTTCACTTGATCCTAAAAACAATCCCACAGGACAGCAGGGTCCATAGTTTAAGCCATCTTCAAAAATAACCTTTGACTCCAAAATCTCCCTAAAGAATGAAGGTCATGATAATCAAAATTTTAGTTATATTTTCAAAATATAGATAATATTCCAAATGCCATTATACTATTTATTCTAAGAAACATCAAAAGTTTTCTGTATCACCCCCTCCTCCAAAAGGGTATATATTTAGAAAGACAATATAATAAATTCACAAAAGGAGTTCACTGTTTCTAGAAATACTACTCTAAATCCTCTTATAATTAAAACAAGCACATTTCATTTTTCTCTTTTCATATCTTGGTATTTCTATAAAGCAACAACCTTCAATGGTGATGATTAGCACCTTGAAAGCCCTATGGTGGCAGAATTTTTAGTCAAAGAATTTAAGTAACCAAAACAACAAGGAAATCTGCAAAGTATTTTTGTATGTGCTAAAATAAAATAAAGAAAGTCCAAAATTGAGCCAGAAAAGTACCTTTGCTTTGATTCGAGCCTCCAAAGTGTGACGCTGCTTTTCAATTTCGTCAATTCGATGTGTCATAGGAATCTGCCCATCTTTAAGTTTTCTGACTTCATCCTTCACTCGGTCACGAGCTAGCTTTACTTCTTCATATTCCTGACGAACATTTTCATATTCCTTGCAATTATTAAAAAAATAGAAGTTAATGCACTACTAGTTTAAACTAACACATAGTCTAAAATCAAGACAGAGGCAGAAACTAAATCTATGAAAAGACGGTTTTGACATCCATTTGGAAGGGTTATTAATATAAACATTTGTCCTCTGAAACAATTTCAGAAGTGGTGAATACAGACATAATAATTTACTAAGAGTCTTGATGCTCACACTGAGCATTTATCTCCACCAGTAGTCTGGACTCTCTGATATCCATCTCTTCCTGTTTCTGAAACATAACCTAATGGCTTCTAAAATGAGGTTCTCCTCTAGTCTTTCAAGGAAGATGAGATACAGGAATGTATAAAGCAAAAGAAACTCAGTTATGAAAAATAAAAATGAAAAGAGTAGAAAAGTAAGTCAGAAAAACAAAAAGAAGCATGCAGGTAAAAATGAGGCTTGTCATATCATAGAAATTAATAAGTGGAACACTAAGAGCAGTAAAGAGTGAATGAGATGAAGTTAAAAAGAGAAAAGAAAAACATCAGAGTAAAGCACAAAAGAGTAAAATGAAAAGTGACTGATCTTAATCTTAGTAAAAAAAAAGAAAAACCAAAGACTTCATAAAATAAGATAAAATAGATGCAAAAAAATAATGGGTATAGAAAAATGTAATCAAAACAAGCTGAAGAAAGGAAAAAGTTTAGTAACGGCATTATGGAACGGGGTATGATGAAGTAGGCAGGGTGGGGAGTGGGAGGGACACAAAGAGAGGTGAGTATTTTTCCAATCTAGTAACAAATGTACTTCCATCCTAACCTTGGAACAAGCATTATAAAACTTTCTTATTCTGTTTTACCCACTGTAAAGGAATGCACTGTGGGAATTGAATCTTTAGCCAAATTGTGCTCATAAATAATAAAATATACGTTATCCAATGTTTATAAAATAGTAGCCTCAGTAAAGCATATGAGAAGATTATAGCTGTATCTATAGCTGAATTTGATATTAGTGGCACACTCCAAGTAAATTTTCGAGTGACCAGAGGTCACTCAAAAATTTAATTTCTACATGTGTAAACAATTTTTAGATCTTAACAAAACTACCTTTAAGGATTAAAATCTGAAAGGAATCCCACATTTGAGTTCTTAGACTTGTTACTTGTTATTACATCACACAGCTATATAGTAACACAAAAACACAGATAAATTTTATTACATATGATATAAAGCAAAAATGAACAGAAGCAGCTAATTTGAATTTTAGCCCTTCCTTATAACTTTTCTGTTACTTAAAGAATCACTATTTTAGGCCCTGGCTGGCGTAGCTCAGTGGATTGAGCGCGGGCTGCGAACCAGGCATCGCAGGTTCGATTCCCAGTCAGGGCACATGCCTAGGTTTGCAGGCCATGTTCCCCAGCAACCGCACATTGATGTCTCTGTCTGTCTCTCTGTCTCTCTCTCTCCCCCCCCTTCCCTCTCTAAAAATAAATAAATAAAATCTAAAAAAAAAAAAAAAAAAAGAATCACTATTTTAGTCTCTCATAGTAAGACTTACTTACCACCCACGGCCTCTTTGCTTCAAGCATCTCAATCAAATCTAAGTGTCGTTTACGTTCATAGAACCTCTCCACATCTTGTTTATATCTTTCATTCCTCTGAATCATTTTCTCTAGATACTCAGTTTTTTCTTTGCATGAGGTCTAAAATAAATATTTGTTTAAACAATCAGTTTAACTCAAAAGACAACAGGTCAATTTTTTAACAATAAAAAATGTACAACGCTAACAAATTTCACAATAAAGAATTCTATAGATGTTGTTAAGTACTATGTAAAACTAACACGCACACGTAAGTTATGCATGTTAGGCTCTAGGCTCTATAATTTATTAGTCGTGTAACTGTGAGGAAGCCTTCCATGTATCACTGGGTCTGGACCTCTCGCCTAAAGAAAGAAAGTTATCTGCCTCATTCATCTCAAGGATAGGAGCAATTCACTTGCTATGGGTGAAAGTTCAACAATAGCTATAACATGATATGCAAATGAAAATACTATTATTAATGTTATGAACACCCATGACTTAAGGACTTAGAATAAGATGAAGGAAAGCTAAAATTTAGCTTTAAATTGCAAAACAGAATAACAAATACAAAGATGTACTTAGGATTTAGTAGAATATACTCTTTTTTTCATTTCACAAGACAATGGGAAGTTTCAATGAGTGTTTCAGATGGAAATATTAGATTGTTTATTATGGGAAAAGGTAAAAGGACTGATGGAGCACCTGAAGTAAGATAAAATAATTGCAACTCCTTTAGTCATTTACTCTGAATAAGTGCAATAATAAAAATATTAAATTATAACAACATATGATCAAGCATAGACAGTTACAGTTTGAGAAAAAGCATCAGTTTACAAGATTACTTAAAACAAAAATTTATTAACATGTTTTAGCTGCTGGCCCCTGAAAAATGATTCATTAAATAAAAGACCTTTACAAATGATATGCAAAAAAGACATTTTAAATTTATATGTTTTATTAAAGCTGAAAATAGAAACTCCACACTACTACTAAATGTATAGTTTTCTTACAAAGTCAACCCTCATGCAACTGAAAAAAATATGAGAAGTGGTTCAACAGAGATACAATATTAAAAGCTGTATGGTAGCTGCTGCATTACACAAAACCTTCCACATTGCCTGGCGTACGGGAGGCATTTAACAAATATTAAATGAGTAAGAGAATATTACTTAAACTCCCTGAGAGGAAAAAAATACTTTATAATACTATTAGTCCTCAGAAATTCAAATAACAACATATATTAATGAAATGATAGTCAAATTTTTCAAACTTTACATTTAGCAAATTCATTCTCACTTTTTGTCACCTAATTAATGTTAGCAATACAAGCCTATGTGGAAAAAAAAACCCCACAAATATACAAATTTACTCAATGAATCAGAATTCACTTTCCCACATTTTGAGAAATGGAAATTAATGAGGGACAATAAAAATGAGCTGCCCATTTATAAATACCTCTAGTTGTTTTTCTTTCTCCCTGAAGTTTTTGAGCTCACAGTGGTATCTGTGCATTTCTGGAGGTCCAATTGATTTTTCAGTAGCTTCAAGTAGTTCAATTTTACTGAGTTTAGCAAATTCTCCAACTTTATCCTAGAACACAACATTTAAATATCAGCAACAATTATCATTTATAAATACCTTCAAAACACATTTCACTCAATGATCACAGTCATCAAGATAAAATAAGAAATCTTTATTTTGAGATGTGATCTTAACACGAACTCTGTCCTTTCACATATATTCTTTAAAATAATAAAACTAAACTTAGGATATAAACTGTCATCCTTTTGAGAACCTTTAAACAAATTTATATGTGAACACCTTCTTGCACCATATATAAGAATAAACTCAAAATGGATTAAAGATTTAAATGTTAGATTCAAAACCATAAAAATCCTAGAAGAAAACACAGTCAGTAAAATCTTAGATATTTCTCGTAGCAATATTTTTTCCAATATATCCCCCGGTCAAGGAAAACAAAAGAAAAAAATAAACAAATAGGACTACATCAAACTAAAAGTTTCTGCACAGCAAAGGAAACTATCAATAAAATGAAAAGACAACATACTGAATGGGAGAACATATCTGCCAATGATGCATCTGATAATGGGTTAATATCCAACATTTATAAAGAACTTATGGAACTCAACACCAAAAATACACACAATCCAATTAAAAAATGGGCAAAGGACCTGAAGAGACACTTCTCCAAACAGGATATACAGATGGCCCAATAGTTATATGAAAAGATGCTCAATGTCACTAATCATGAGAGAAATGCAAATTAAAACTATACTGAGATATCACCACACATTTGTCAAAATAGCTATCTTCAGTAAGGGAACCCTCGTGCACTGTTGGTGGGAATGCAGACTGGTGCAGGCACTGTGGAAAGGGGTATGGAGTTACATCAAAAAATTAAAACTGAAGCTGCCTTATGACCCAGTGATTCCAATTCTGGGAATGTAGCTGAACAAACCCACAACACTAATTCGAAAGAATATATGCACTCCTATGTTCAGTGGAGCTTTATTTATAAATAGCCAAGATTTGGAAGTAGCCCAAGTGCCCATCAATACTTGAGTGGATAAAAAAGCTGTGCTACATTTACACAATGGAATACACTTGGCTGTGGAAAAAAAAGGAAACCTTACCTTTTGAGATAGCATGGATGGCCATGGAGAGTATTATGCTAAGTGAAATAAGCCAGTCAGAGAAAGACAAATCCATATAATTTCACTTATATGTAGAATCTAATGAACACAATAAACAAACAAACGAAACAGACTCCTAGATACAGAGAACAGACTGACAGCTGTCAGAGGGAAGGTAGGGTTGAGGGACAGGATAAAAAAGGTGAAGGGATTAAGTAAAAAGAAAAAACAAATATACTACAAAACAAACAAAAAACCCTCACAGACACAGACACACAGTACGATGATTTCCAAAGGGATAGGGGGGTTAGGGAAAGGGGGGCTAGGGAAAGGAGGCTAGGGGTTAGAAGAGGGTAAAGGGAGAATGACTGGTGATGAAAGGAGACTTGATGGGGTTGTGAACACACAACATAATATACAGATGATGTGTTATAGAATTGTACCCCCTGTGAAACTGACATAATTTTATTAATCAATGTCACTCCAGTAAAGTCAATACAAATTCTATATCAATATTTCCTGGCTGAAAGGTTTATATTCACACAATAAATAGTTTGGAATAAAAGAAAAATAGTACTCTGAATGGAAATAATCATCTACTATGCATCAACTGAAATGTTAAAAAGGAAACAATTTTAAACATTTACTTCTGGAAATCATCTGATATCAACTGATAAATGCTTTCTAATTTTAATTTTTATTTGACATAAACATGTAATCAGTTCATTTCTGAAGAAAAAAATGAACTATAATTCAGTTACTGTTACTAGATAGTATTCCAAGACAAATTTAAAAGGTATTTGATTTTAACATTTAACATGCATCACCAAAGTGTTTTATTTTTACTGAACAAATTTAAAATCAAAAGATTTAAGAGTTTTAGTATATCAAATATCTTATACAAAACACTGATTAAGTTGTTAACAAAATTTTATGAGCCCATAACAAATGGAAGCACATAGCAATTCAAGCTACTCTCTGTACTTGAAAATAATACAACTTTATTATCTGAACAATACTCTGTAACATAGACTTTTTAATTAATTGAAATTTTCTAAGTTAATAGAAAATAAGATTATACTTTAAGACAGTGATTTTCAACCAGTGTGTCCTAAGAATTTTTAAAACATACAACACCTAACTATTTAGTCAGGGGCACTGACTTCTTTTCTGTTAGGTTGTCAAATAAAAAATGGTAACAAGCAACAGAACCATAGATGTCCAGTGTGAATGAATCAAAATTATACCTTTTTTTTTTTTGGTCCAATGAGCAAAAAACATTTTTTTGGGTAACAGAGAGAAGTTTAATAATTAGTTTATGTGTGCCAGGAGATGAAAAAGGTTGAAACTTGCTGCTGTAAGAGATGTTACCTTTTAAAAAGAATTGTTAGTATTAAGACTACTGTGCTCAGTTTAAATAGTAATCTTTATAACATCGCTGAAAAAGTATTTATATCCTTAGATAGCACAAAAAAGAAACATCATTTACAAAATTTCCCCAGCCTTATATTTAATTCTCTCGTACCTGAGGTAGAAACTGGCAAAGATTTCCCACTTGAATATTTAAGGCTGCAACTTTTTCTTCTACTGTTTTCTGGGTTGTTGATTTTTTGTTGATGTACCAAAAGGACTGATTTTTTGCCACATCAATCTCACGGGTAATTATAAGATTTCCAGAAGTCCTAAACCTAGTTAAAAAATAATTTTAAATCTTTACATTCAAAATAATACAGTATTTCAGAAATAAAATTTCCAAAATTCTCTTGCACCAAAGATTGCTGGATAGGATTATTACTATTTTTTTTCCTTTTGATATTCTGGCCCCTCTAAAGAAGAAAACTTTGACATTTTATTAGTAGTAATACATGATTTAATACTTTTTCAACATTCAGAATCATTTAGACTTAAAATCAAATGCCAATACTAATTCCTAAACACTGCCAGAGGATTTGCATATCTGGAGTTACTTATCCTTTAATCATTATGCTATTCTTCAATCAAATGCACTGACTGCAATTCAAAATTGGTTGGTATATAAAAGTATGAAACATAACAGTTAAACCTTGAAAATCCCTCTACTTGGAAAATGTATGAATGAAACCAACTCTCGCGTATGCATTTCCAGACAGCAAAACTAGCCTGCCATGGCTTCTCCTCATAATGCACTCCACTATGGATTCATAGGAGACTATCACATGGCTAAACAGAAACTTTAAAAAATAAAAAATCTGGAAGAAGGGTATATACTTATTCCTTGCTTTTAGAAGTACTACTGCTCCACACCTCCCATCTATCCATCTATCTTCTTCACTGGGAATCAGCAGTATGTGGAAGAAAGATAAATTATTGGTATCCAATAGCTATATGACAATAATTTATAAATGCTGTGTGTACAGATTATACCATAATCAGCACTCTCCAAGCAGTAAGATTTTAGGACAAAAAAAAAATGTAGTTTTAAACTTACATTTACAACATAATGACTAATAAAGACCCTTTTTTGATTGTCTTGCTACGAACAACAAAAATTAATAAATAAAATGCTGAAACATCTTCATAAATGCACTTATGAGTTAGCATAAAAAAGAAAGTCTGGTCAAAAATCCCAAGTAGGAATCCAGGAGTGAAAAAATGAGGGCATCTGGCAACCCAGGTAGCTTGCACATTCATTTTCATGATATAACAGGAGAGGGGTGTTGTAGACAGCCCAGAGCCACGAAGGTAGACAGTGTAAGTGAAACCACCCACCTTAGGCTATACCCTCAGTGTTAAGAGCAAACTAGGTATCCTCTACCACTTCCACCACCACTTCCCACCTGCAGCACAGTAAACTGCCTGTCTTAAACAATAGCCTGAACTGTGAAACAAGCAAAAAACCTCCCCCAAGAGTTACTAAACAGTCGCAAGTAGAGTTGTATCTTGAAGTTACATGACACACCTAAGGAGACTCAAAACCCCTCAAACTGAGAGTTCTGTATATTGTGATCCCAGATTTAAAGTGTCCAATGGTCTGTGACAGAAGTTAAAAAAAATTCCCTCTGTAGGAAATCTACCTTTACCCTCAAAGAATTAACACAGATAAAGTCTAAAGTTAAAGGAGTATCTCTCTGCCTCAATGGCAAAACACACACATGCACACGCACGCGCACACACGCACACACACACACAACAAAGTGTCAAGAACAAGAACTAGCAGAGGTAGCAGAAAAGAAAAATCATATTAGAATTAATGGACTCCAGAATAAAATATGTAGGTTTACCATATTTTAAGAAAAGCTTGAAAATATAAGTGAACAACAGGAACATCTGAAAAAGAACTGAAGAGAAATGAAGCTAGAATGCCACACAGAGACATAAGAAGAAGGAAAATATGGAAGATGTTAAAAGACATAGGTGAGTGACTAAGAAAGCCTAACATCAGTCTAATAAGAGTTCTGTGAGTGAGGGAGACAGAATAGGTCAGAGGTAATATTTGAAGATTTCGTAAAGAGACGAGTTTTCCAAATCACATATTGAAGAAGCTCATTAAATCCCAAACAAAATACAAAATAAACCCACACCTAAATATATAACATAGCATTAATAAAACACCAAAAAGAGATATAATTACAAAATTCTCTTGACAAAAAGAATTACTATGAAAGAAACCAAGATCTGATTCACAACTGAAGATGATAAAATTATACTTTGCATGTGCTGAAAAAAATTAATGAAAAATTTTATATCTAACAAATATAGTTGTCAAGATAAGAGCAAAATAACATCATTTTCAGACAAAAACTAAGTGTGCCACTAGAAGACCCTCATTAAAGGAAACTTTAAAGAATGTCTTCTAGCAGACAGAGATCCCAAAGGGAAGAACACAAATGGAAGAATGAAAGCAAGGCAAAGAGAAAATATGTGGGGTAATTCTAAACAAACACTAATAGTATAATAATAGTTATATCTTGAAGGGTTTATAAATAAGATCAAATTAAAATAGCATATAAGTTCAGAGAAGATGTTATGATTAAAATAATAGTACTTCAAGGTCTTATTCAATAGGAAAATAAAGATACTTAATTAACATCAGACACTAAAGTGTTTATGTTAAGGGACTTCTGGTCAAGATGGCAGAGTAGGCAAAAGCTGTGCTCACCTTCTCCCAGGACCACATCAGAACTACAGAAAAACCATCATTGATAACCACCTTAAGACTAGCTGAACAAAAGTCCTATAATGAAAGACACAAAAAAGCAGCCACGAAGAGACTAGTAGGAGGGGCAGAGACACAGAATGGGCAGGTCCCAGACCCATCGTGTGGCAGTTAAATATCAGGAGGGATATCTTGGCTCCAGAGGTCCCCCCAGAGGAACACACAGGCTCTCAGCTCCATAACCAGGTCCCCAGCCCAGGGCACAAGTGCCGGGAAGAGAAGTCCCTATAACAGCTGGCTGTAAAACCCAGCATGGATTGGACCTGAGTGAGACACTGGTCTGCTGGAGTCCCAGACCTTCCTCCCGAGGGGCCTGTGCAAACCACTTGCTCACAGACTCACCTGCTCTGGACTCCAGCGCAGAGCAGCAGCTTAAAAAGCACCAGGGACATAAGGGGAAAAACAAAATTGACTCGCTTCAGGGTAACAGCTGCGACTGGAGTCATGGTAGCTTTCCCTTGGGTTGTAAAGTGTTGGTGCTATTACTCTTTTGCTGACCCCTTTCGAACCACCCAGTTAGGGCAGCCAGGTACAAATCTGTGATCTCCATTAACCTGGTTAATACTATTTTTGCTGCTTATTGATCCCTCAAGGCCACACCCAAATCAAGCACTAGCCCAAGACACTTCTAGAAGCTTTTCCACCCAAGCAGCTGGCCTAAGCTAGTGCTGTAGATTTCCTAAAACCTCTCCAAGTCCTCAAAACTGTGAACAAACAGCAGCTGCATTCAGTGTGCCCTGTACCTCCTGCTAAATACCCTCAAGCCCAGCACAAGCAGCACCTGGTCTCAACTTGCATCTTAATGCCCACCAGGTGGTCCCAAGATAGGACAAAGTTGCAGCCTGTATTTGCCTGGAATTTAGCTTCAACTAGAAGCAGCTGACCTCAGCTCACACTGTGGTATCCAACGAAGGGTCCCAAGCACAGCATTAGTGGCAGCCAGCCTCGGTTTGCAGCATAGTCTCTCCCAAGCACCTCCAAGACCAGCACGAATGTAAACTAGCCACAGATTATTTTGTAGCTCCCACCAGGTGGACCCAGGTCAGGCACAAAAGACAGCTGACCAAAACCTGTACCACCTAAGAGTTTCTAGAACCAACAAACCCAGAGGCCAGCTTCACAGCACACTGGAGCACACCTGACCAGCTCCACAAACAACACCTGAAGGGTGGATTCAGATGGCACCAGAACCCTGCCAAATTAACTCCTACTCCGTGGGATAAGCCCAAACACAACAGCTTGTCTGCTGTACTTACAGTGAGCCCTCACAGCCAGTCCATATGAAGATCAATCCCATCCACTGATGTGCCAACAGCAATCACGGCTCAGCTACAATATATTGGATGGCACACACAACCCACACAACCCGCACTCCTAGAGTAATGGACTCAGAAAGAGCAGAGAGATTGTGCCACTGGGCCTCACAGGACACCTACCACATAAAACCACTCTGCCAAGCCTGGGAGACATAGATCTACCCAATACATACAAACACACACAGGGAGTCAGCCAAAATGAGGAAACAAAAACACATCCCAAATGAAAGAACAGGACAAAGCTCCAGAAAAAGAACTAAATGAAATGGAGAAAAGCAATAAACCTGATTTTAAAGGTGCTCAATAAACTTAGTGGGAAGTATAGATGAACTCAGTGAAAACCTCAACAAAGATATGGAAATCATTAATACACTAGAGGGAATAAACAGATTAGTTGAAGCAGAGGACAGAATCAGCAATCAGAAAGACAAAGTCTCAGAATAACACCCAATCAGAACAGCAAATGATAAAAGAATTTTTAAAAATGAGGACACTATAAATGACATCTGGGACAACAACAAATGTTAACTGCATTCACATCATAGGGGAACCAGAAAGAGGAGAAACAGCCAGGAACTGAAAACCTATTTGAACAAATAAAGACAGAAAACTTCCCTAACCTGGCAAAGGAAACAGACATACAAGTCCAGAAAGCACAGTGGTCCCGAATGAGATGAAAGCAAAGAAGTCCATACCAACACACACTGTAAGTAAAATCCAAAACTGAAAACAGAGAGAATTTTAAAACTATCAAGACAAAAGCAGTTAGTTAGGTACAAGGGTACAAGCAAGCTCACTTAAGATTATCAGCTGAGTTTTTCAACAGACATTTTGCAGGTCAGAGGGGAGTGGCATGAAATATTCAAAGTGCTGAAAAGCAAAGAGCTACAACCAAAATTAAGCCACTCAGCAGATATCACTGGAATTGAAGGAGAGATAAAGAGCTTCGCAGATAAGAAAAAGCAAAAGGAGTTTCTTACCACTAACCCAATATTACAGGAAGTATTGAAGGGATTTCTTTAAGTAAAAAAAATAAAAATAAGATTAAAAAATATAAGGAAACAATTCTCACTGAAAAAGGCAAACACATAGCAAAAGCAGTGGATCAGCCAACTATAAAGATACTATCAAGGTTAAAAGGCAAAAGTAGAAATATGTGTAAGTACAATAGTAAATTAACAGATACACACAAATACACAAAAGAAGTAAAAAAATGATGAAAACATAGTTTGAAGGAGGTGAGTAAAATTTTTAGTGATTTTAGAATATGTTCAAAATTAAGTGATCAACTTAAAAAGACTGCTATACACATAGCTTGGTATATATAAAGCACATGGAAATGTCAAACCAAAAATCTATAAGAAATATACAACAAATAAAGAGAAAGAAATCCAAATATGACATTACAGAAAGTCACCAACAATGGAACAAGAGAAAAGGAACAGAGAACTACAAAAACAGTTAGAAAACAATAACTACATACCTTTCAAAATTAGTTTAAACGTAAATAAACTAAATGCTCCAATCAAAAACACAGGGTAGCTGAATGAATAAAAAAACAAGACCTGTACATATGCTTCCTTAAAGAGACAGACTACAGGTCAAAAACACACATAGAATAAAAGAAATGAAGGAACTTCTGGTCAAAATGGTAGCATAGGCAAACATGGCTTGCCACTTCGCACAACCATGTCAAAATTGCAACTAAAATATAGAACTACCACCACTCAGAACCACCAGAAATCAAGCTGAGTGGAAGACAGACAACTACAAAATTAAAGACACCACACCCATCCAGACTGGTAGGAGGGTCAGAGACATTTACCGGGCTGGTCTCTCACGCATGTGTGGTGGACAGAAATTCAGGAGGAATATCTCAGGAACAAGGAGCCCTGGACCCACACCAGCCCAAGTCCAGGGTTTCAGTGCTAGGGAGATAAGTCCCCACAACTTCTGGCTGCAAAAACCATGGGGATTAAGGTGGGGGAAGAAACTTCTGGAGTCCCAAGCAGTTTCTCTTAAAGAACCCACACACGGACTCACCTCCTAGACTCACTCCCTCTGAGCTCCAGCATGGGGGTAGGAGCTCGAAAGGCACCACTGGCATACAGGGAGGAACTGAAGTGTATGGCATCAAGATTGGCAGAGGCCACTGTTCCTTTTCTAAGCCCTCCCACCACAGAGCTGGCAAGCTGGTGCCATAACTGAGACTCCATCAACCTAACACTGTTTGACTTGCCTTGGACATCCCCAAAGTCTCTGCCCCACCCAATTTACGGGCCCACCCGAGTGGCTTTTCCATGCGAATGGCTGGTCTTCACTCAGGCTTCATAACTTCCTAAATCCTCTCAAATAAGCAACAGCTGGCCTCATTGAGCCCCAGGCCCAGAACTAGCAGCAGCCAGCCTAGATTCACAGCTTCACTTTGCCCGAGAACCTCCAAACCCAGTACAAGGAGAAACCAGATGGCTTTATACCTTAGGCAGGGTGGTCCTGGGCAAAACACAGGTCGGGGCTGACCTTGGCCTGCACCACCTGGGAAACACCAGGGCCAGCACACCCAGTGGACAGCTGCAGACCACTTTGAGAACCACCACCTTGCCCCTGAATAGATGATCCTCCACAGAGGGCAGAGGTTGGTGTTTAAGTGGCCACTGCCAATCCCTGTGGCTGACTGGCCTGGGAAATTCCTCCCACTGATATGCCAACAGCAACCAAGGCTCAAGTACAAGATAAGGGTGTACTCAGCCCACACGAAGGCACACCTCGAATACCCAGCTTGTTGAAAGGGGAGGCTGTGCCACTGGGCCTACAGGACACCTACTATATTAGGTCATGCTACCAAGACATGGAATCAAAGCAGCTCTACCCAATACACAGAAACAAACACAGGGAGGCTGCCAAAATGAGCAAAGAAACATGGCCCAAATGAAAGAACAGATTAAAACGCCAGAAAAAGAGCTAAACGAAATGGATAAAAACCACCTATCAGATCCAGAGTTCAAAACACCAGTATAAGAACGTTCAAGAAACTTCATGAGGCCCTCCACAGAATAAAAGATGCACTCAGAAGCAAAGAATACACTAATTGAAATAAAGAACAATTTACAGTGCAACAACAGTAGAATGGATAAAGCCAAGATTCACATCAATGATATGGAACATAAAGAGGCAAAAAGCAACCAATCAGAACAACAAGAAGGAAAAAGAACCCAAAAAAGTGAGGATAGTATAAGCAGCCTCTGGGACAACTACAAGAGGTCCAACATTCATGTCATAGGGGTACCAGAAGGAGAAGAGAAAGAGCAAGAAATTGGAAATCTATTTGAAAAAATAATGAAAGAAAATTTTCCTAATTTAGTGAAGGAAATAGACATGCAAGTCCAGGAAGCACAGAGAATTCCAAACAAGGCAGATGCAAAGAGGCTCACTCCAAGACACATCATTCTTAAAATGCCAAAAGTTAAAGATATAGAGAGAATCTTAAAAGCAGCAAGAGAAAAGCAGTTAGTTACCTATAGGGGAGTTCCCGTAAGACTTCCAGCTGATTTCTCACAAGCAACTTTTCAGGCTAAAAGGGATTGGCAAGAAATACTCAAAGTCATGAAAAGCAGGGACCATAGACAAGATCGCTTTACCCAGTAAAGATAACATTTAGAATCAAAGGGGAGATAAAGAACAGTCAAGACAAGAAAAAATTAAAGGAGTTCATCATCACCAAACCACGATTATATGAAATGTTAAAGGGACTTATTCAAGAAAAAGAAGATCAAAACCATGAACAATAAAATGGCAAAAATAAAAAAATACATACCTATCAATAATTGAGTCTAAAAAACAAACTAAGCAAACAAGAGCAGAGACAGAACCAAGGATACAGAGAGCATTCTGATGGCTGCCAGATGGGAGGGGGTACCGGAGAATGGGTGAAGAGATGAGGAGATTAAGAAGTACAAATAGCTAGTTACAGCATAGCCATGGGGATGTAAAGGGCAGTATAGGAAGTGGAGTAGCCAAAGAACTTATACTTATGACCCATGGACATGACCAATGGTGGGGAGATGGTCTGAGGGAGTTGGTGATGCTAGGTGGAGGGGCAGCAAAGGGAAACAAATATGACAACTATAATAGCATAATCAATAAAATATAATAAAAAAGTAAGGAAATGAAAAAGCTGTCTTATGCAAATGTAAATAAAAAATAGTCTGGAGTACCAATATTTTGTATCAGACAAAACAGACTTTAAAACAAGGCTTGCAGAAGAAGACAAAGAAGGGCATTTCATATTGATAAAGGGATCAATCCAAGAACAGGATATAACTCTTGGAAACATCTACACTCCTAACACAGCAATACAGTCATAGTAGGGGACTTGAACCCTACTATGGTTCAAGGGACTCTACCTTGAGGGACTCTACCCTCTTGACCCCAGAGGGTAGATCTGTCTGGATCACAGAAAAGGTGGCCATAAATGACATACTAGATCAGATGGATTTACTTGATATTTTACTCAAAAGCAGTAGACTATACATTCAAGTACGCATGGAAAATTTTCTGGGATACCTCACATGTTAGGCCCCAAATCAAATTTCAATAGATTTAAGAGTAAAATCAAAGCATCTTCCCTGATCGCAAAGGTATAAAATTAGAAATCAATTATAAAAAGAAAACTAAAAAACACAAACACATGGAGGCTAAACTGTGCTAAACAATGAATGGGATAACAATGAGATTAAGGAAGAAGTCAAATGATACTTTGAGGCAAATAAAAATTAAAACACAATGACCCAAAATCCATAGGACAGAGCCACAGCAACTGCAAGAGGAAAATTCACACTATACAGCTTACCTCAAGAGAGAAGATACCTCTTAAATAAACACTCTAACCTTACACCTAAAGGAACTTAAAAAAAAAAAAAAAAAAAAAAAAAAAAACCAAAAAAAAAAAAAAAAAAAAAAAAAAAAAAAAAAAAAAAAAAAAAAAAAAAAAAAAAAAAAAAAAAAAAAAAAAAAAAAAAAAAAAAAAAACGAAGCCCAAAGAAATAATATCAGAGCAGAAATAAAGTAGTTAAAAAAACAACAACAAAACCCCCACAATTCAAAAGGTCAATGAAATCAAGAGGTAGTTCTCTGAACAAACAAAAACCCTGAACCAGATGGCTTCACAGGTGAATTTTACCAGATAGTCAAAAAGAATGAATACCTATTCATTGTTCTCGAACTATTCCAAAAAATTAAAGAGGAGGGAAAACTCCCAAACTCATTTTACCAGGCCAGCATTACCCTGACACCAAAACCAGACAAAACACTACAAAAATAGAAAATTACAGGCCAATATTCCTGATGAACAAAGATACAAAAATCCTCAACAAACCAAATTCAGCAATACATTAAAAAGATCATATACCATGATCAATGACCCAATGGGATTTACTTCCTAGATGCATGGTTGGTTCAATATCTGCATATGAAATACAATGGGATACACCACATAAATAAAATAAAGAATAAAAAGAATTCAAGTATATCAATAGACGTGGAAAAAAGCATTTGACAAAATCCACATTATTTATGTAAAAACTCCCAGCAAAGTGGGAATAGAGGCAACATACCTTAACATAATAAAGGCCATACATAACTAACACACAGCTAACCTTAGAAGTCAACCCTGTTGACACCTTGATCTTTAACTCTAACCTCCAGAATTGTGAGAAAGTCAATTTCTGTTGTTTGAGCCACTGTGTGAAACGACAGCAGCCCTACCCAACCAATACATTGGATGAATGTTGGATGTGTTGCAGTCCAACCACAAGACCTGGCACAAAGTTTATGTATGGCTACATACTCACAGGAGTAAATTCGTGCACCAGACACCATCCTCTGAATGTCTTCGATTGGTCATTTCGATGTATCCTGTGAGTGGGAAGGCTGATCCCCACCCTCCCTCATGAGTCTCTTTATCCAGCTCTTCCTGCTACACTCTCTATCACCTATCTTTTTTTTTTTTAGATTTTATTTATTTATTTTTAGAGAGGGAAGGGAGGGGGAGAGAGAGAGAGAGAGAAACATCAATGTGCGGTTGCTGGGAGACATGGCCTGCAACCTAGGCGTGTGCCCTGACTGGGAATCGAACCTGCGATGCCTGGTTCGCAGCCCGCGCTCAATCCACTGAGCTACACCAGCCAGGGCTTCTATCACCTATCTTTATCATGAAGCTCAGGGATGGGAGTTGCTCTACATGGCATGAAGGTGGTGGCCAGGACATGAACAATACACCAAATGGACCTAGTCAGGAACAACTGCAAGACCTGTGTAACAGGATGGAGGGAGTCTCATGAAGGCAAATTTCTCAGGTGTGTCTTGATTATCACCAAGCCACAAAGCCATGGAGGACCCAGCAAAATGTATTAAAAACAAAAACAAAAACAAAAACAAACCCCCCTGACTTAAAGGACTCTTAGGTGACAAAAACCATTGTAGCCTTGGTTTCCTCAAATTAGCCCAGATCTTCAGGCTTGACATCATGGGACCACTCCTTTCTTTTGGTTGGGCTACTTGGATTTGTGTTTGCACACTGTTTCTGAGCTTGACTATTGGGAAGCAGGGGCTACAGTGGAGGCTGAGACATGAGAGGATCAACACTTTATGTAGGGATGGGTTTCTTCCAGGGCCGCTGAGGTGGCCATCACTCATAGTTGGTAAGATCAGTGCAAACTTCTAGTTAGAAGTGGCCAGGCCCAGAGGAGCTCAAAGCATGTCCCAGGCTCCCCTGGCACTAACACCCACGGTGGGGTACCTCTGAAGGCTGCAGTACCCAATTTCTCTGGCTTGCGGGAGTACACTGGGCTTAAGAGTAAGACACATCTAGGCGTGAAATCTTTCCTTGCCACTCACTGATTGAGAGGTCTAGATCAAGTTACTTCAAATCTCAGAGACACAACTTCCTCATTTATAAAATGAGGATAATGATACTTATCTCACAGGGTGGCTGCATATATTAAGCAAAACAAGTAGGCAAAGCATTTGACATATTTAAAAGGCCTTACAAATAACAGCAGCTATGATTTCATACACCTTGATTCTACTGAAAGCAATGCAAAAGTTTCTTTTCAAAAAGCATCAAATGTATGTTTTCATTGTTAGTACTTGATCAAACTCTGATGACCTGGCCCTGTATAAAATTGTATTGGAAAAAAATTGGTCTAATGGTCATTTACAGCTTAGATTATTCTTACAGAATTCTGAACAGAATTATGCCTTTGCCTCCTGGTATCTGAGAATCTCTGAATCACTCAAGACAACTGAGCCACACTAGGTCAAGGCAGGGGGCAATAGCTCATGTTTAAAACAGATAAAACTCCCCTGTTAACGTTTAGATAGACAACACCAGACGAGGCACCCACTGAAGGTCTCAGGGCATTGCAGTGACCTCTTATTAAGCCCTGTTGACACTCAGGGTGTCAGTATTGAAAGGGATCCATGCATTCCACTGTGGGAAATCAGGCACAAGAGGTGAAGGTGATAGGGGACTGGAAAATTGGAAGATTTTAGTTTAAGTAATAGCTAATAAGCTTAGTAATCAATGCAGGTAAAAGCTATTGTTCCAGGAACTGAAGGCATGACCCACCCTGAGTCCAGGAGACCAGAAGCAGTTCCACCAGAAGCAGTTGTACCTCAGGACTGCAAGCAATTCAAGATGGTATCTGACCTATTGTACTCCAGAGTGGGATGACCACCGCCTAGCGCTAGAATACTGCAGTTCTGTCAATCTGATTAACTTTTCCCTGAATTCCAAACCCTTTATCTACACTTTGTTCTCTTTATAAAAAGGGCCATTTTAAAATAGAATGTAAGGCAGTCTGTTAGTACAAACCTGTTCTCTCCTCAGACTGCCAACCATCTGAATAACGCACCCATAAAGATTCAATCCCTGTCTCTGCTTACTGGGCCTGGTAGGTGACAGGCAGCATGAACACCAGCTTTTCTGGTTTCAAAGACAGCCACCCAAAGCTGTGCTGCTACCCAAGGCTGTGCAGCCAGTGCCAAGGTACAGAGAGACCTCAAAGACATTCTCCAAGTTTCTTGGTGTGTGAAAAAATGAAAACAATACACAACAAAAACCAGCCCTGCTGGCAGTCAGACTATATTATATTCCACTGAATACAGAAAGTGCCTACAGAATAGAAACAATGTGCTACAAGGACCCTCCACATCCAACCACCTTTCAACAAGACAGACAAGAGGCCACTCTGAAACCAAAAATTAGACTAAATATTTCCCTTTCCAACTAACAGGAGTGCTCCTGCTGCTCCCATACTAACGCTGGCTCTAGGCACACTTTCATCTTCTTCCCTGCCAGATCATTATGGATGAAACTAAACAATAATTATGGTAATAATCATTATCAAATTATGAAGAGACCTGATCATGGAACTGCCCACCCCCTCCTTTAAAAGAGACTGCAATCCAGAACAGCCCCAGCTTCCCCAACCCTTCCTTAGCCTCATCAGCACCATCCAGATCTTCTAAGAAGCCCCGCTCATCTTCTGGTACTCAGATCCCCTGGGTTTCTCTGGAGTGTCACCTCCCTTGCTGCAGTAAGTCAAATAAACCTAACTTTCATTTAAAAGAAAAAAGAAACAAAAATATGTATAGCCCTGGCCAGGTGGCTCAATTCCCAAGCAGGGCACATACCTAGCTTGTAGGTTCAATCCCCACTAAGGGCACATACAGGAGGCAATTGATCAATGTTTCTCTCTCACATTGATGTTTCTCTCCCTTCCTCTAAAAATCAATAAAGCATATCCTCGGTTGAGGATTAAAAAAATAATTTTTAAAAATTAAAAAAACTGTTAAAAATTCTAATAACCACTAATAAGAATGTATAATTTCCAGAACAATAAAGAAAAATTAAACAAAAAAAATATTCAAACAAATGCCAGAGAGAAGAGGAATATAAAAAGTGGGACAGATAAAAAACACAGAACCAGCCCTGACTGGTGTTGAGTTGGTTGGGCGTCCTCCCCCAAAGCTAAAGGTCTCCCGTTTGATTTCCAGTCAGGGCACATGTCTGGGTTGCAGGTTTGGTCTCCATGGGGCCATGTTCGAGAGACAATTGATATTTCTCTCTCACCCCAATGTTTCTCCCTCCCTATGTCAAAAAATAAATAAATAAAATCTAAAAAAAAAAACCCACACGGGGACAGTAAAAATAAGTTCAAACATACAAGTAAATTATAATAAATATAAATGGACTATATGCATTATTTAAGGCTATATTTAAAAACCCAGCTATGCATGTTTAAATGAAATACAAAAGATAAAAGACTGAATAAATGAAAAAAAGGAAAAAAAATACACTTTCAAAAAAGAAAAAAACTGCTCACTACATTAATGGCAATTAAAAAGATTCCAAGGCAAAAAGCATTAAAAAATAAAGTTACTACATAATAATAATAATAAGTTCAATTTACCAGGAAGATAGAAAAATTTGAATCTTAGTTGCAACTAACAATGTTCCAAATATAAAGCAAACACTGACAGGACTAGGGTTACTGACAAACCTACAGAGAGGGTTACTATAATACACTCTTCTCAGAAATTAGGAGTCAATCTGACGGTTGATATTAGCAAAATTCAGCAAAAATGTAAGATTTAACAATATACTTAGTAAGCTTGAACTAACGACAAATAAGGAAGACTGCCCATTCAACAGCAGACTATTCATTCTTTCAACCAAACAAGTGACAATTATGAAAGCTCATTACAAAAAGTAAGCCTAAACAAATTTCAAAGGATTGGTAATAACATAAAGACTGTGTGTGTGTATATACACATACTATATATTTATGTGTGTGTATATTTATATTTTTTAACCATACTACTGTCAAAGTGGAAATCAATAGTGAAATATAACATAAAAATCACTGCATTACAATTTGAAACAACTTCTAATTATAACCTCAAAGAAAATGCATAAAATAGTTTGAAAAGATAAACAGAAAAAATATTATGTACCAAAATTTGAGAGATGGTACTAAATACCAACAGGAAAAATTTAACCATAACTATTTATGTTAGAAAAAAACAAAACACTGATAATTAGTACAAGTATTCATTTCAAGAAATAAAAGAACAAGAAAACCAAAAGTTTAAAGGATTAGTAAAGATGATAGTAGAAATGAAATAGAAAACTGATATAAAACCGAAACAATTTGAAAAGTTAATACATTGAAAAAGACTAATAAAACTGACAAACCATTCTTTTCAAATCAAGACAAAATATGAATAAAAAGGGGAAATACAACTAGGAAAAACTGAAAAAATTTTTAGAATAGTAAAACTTACCACAACAATTCAAGAATATAAAAATTAATCAATACCATTACCATTAAATAAAATCAAGCTAAAAATAAAAAAAAACTCTAGACCCAGATGATTTTACCAGTAAGTTTAACCAAACATTCAAACAAGTATCTCACAAACAAAATACAGATATAAAAACCCCAAATAAAACAGAAAAGCAAATCTAGCAATGCATCAAAAGCAAATTATGACCACTGCACTTAATCTAAGAATGCAAAACTGGGTGAATATTGGGAAATTAATCAAACAGAAGGGAATACTCCCAACTATGTAAATGGCACTTTTCAGAATCATGCAACAAATAATCTCATTTTATTCAAGCCAAACTACCACTTTCTTGCTCCTCAGAAACAAACAATGCCACCTTTGATCTGTGCATAAACTATTCTCTCTGCCCAGAATACTCTTAATTCCAGTTCTTCTTATAGTTGGCTCATTTTTATCATTCAGTTCTCAGCTCATAAATATTTTCAACAGGCCCTCCGAAACATTCAAGAAGAGTAAATAAAAGCACCAGCTCCCCTCAAACCTTGTCAAGGTCAATGATGACTAAATCTTGAGCTCTGTCCTCACTCCCTCACTTTACCTCACCTATCAGCAGTATCAGACACAGATTACTCCCTTGTTGGCATTTAAAGCTTTACATTCCAGATAGACACATTCTTTTGACTCACTGGCAAATTTCTCCCAGTTTCCTTTCCTATGTTCAAACTCTAAATGCTGCATTGCAATAGGGTTTATAGTTCTACCCATTCAACATTCATCTACTAGGCACCTCAAACTTTACTCAGTGGTCTATTAACCTTTAAAAGCATTTGGTTCTTTTTACTGTTGTTTTATGCCTTAACATTTCTGAAATTGGGGTGCACATTTTAAACTCTCTGTTACAGGAAGCTGTATTTTATAAGTGGTAGCATCTTAATTCAATGATGTATGATCTTACCCCAAAACCTCCTGTAGCAGGTTTCTTGACCTCAGTTAATAGAATCTCCACACTTAAGGATGCCAGATACTTTACAGTCCTTGACGCCTCTCTTTCTTCTCCCCCTCTATCCAATTTGTGAGCAAATCCCAAACTATCTTAACTTCTCTTAGGGTTATTCTATTAGCCACTTAACTGAAATCCAAGCTTTTGCCTCTATTTTCTTACAATTTGTTTTTTAAACAACCAAAATGCCACTCCTTTGCACAAATCCTGGTGGCCTCACATCTTATTGAAAACAAATGCAAGGTCTTTACATTGGCCTATAAGACTCTATGAGCTAGCGGGCTTCTTGATACTTTCAGATCTATCTTTCACTAGTCTCCTGTTCACTGCAATCCAGTCACACTGGGTACCAATGCAGGACCTTAGCATTTGTAGATTCATCCACCCCAAATGCTATTTCCCCAAGTATCTCCATGCTTACCCCTTATCTCCTTCAAGTCTTGGCTCAAATACTATTTTCTCACTGAGAACTTTCCTGGTCATCTTACTCAATACTGTAAACACCACTCTGGTACTCCCTATCCTCCTTTCCTGCTTTATTGTTCTACATATGGTTATTATCATCATCAAACATAATATCTATCTGACCTATTTATTTTTCTGTCCCCAACCCTCATAACCATGAATTCAGCATTCCCCAAGGTTGAAATAAAGAGTTGAAAAATTATTTCATAAATCCATGCCAGAGTTCATTCTATTCACCATTACACTCAATGAGTACATGCCTAATTAATGCAGGGTTTATTCAACAGCAATAACAATTTCAGTAACTGCTGATGAACCAGTTTGTGTTTAGTACTCTCAAGGTGATGTGGACCCAAGTGGAACCACAATGTGACTATGTTGTTTGTGGAAAGGGAAACCTCTGCTTGTGCCAGACTTGGTAACAGAACTCTGGTTAATGGTCACTGGTTAGATTATTAGAGCTAGTAGTTTATCTATTAAGATAACTAAGAAAACAATTGGGCCTCAGAGAGTCATAGTAGAAACTCAAGAGTACTTAACATCTGCAGCCATCCATAACAGAATTTTGAAATTTAAATACTAATTCTCTGCCTGCATTTTATATATGTAACTGGCTTAGTATATTTGTTTTAGTTGCAGTATCTAAGAAACCACTGTGATCAATCAACAGTCCCAGGGCTAACTCGCAAGTATCTTCGGTAATTTTTAAAATTGAGATATAATTCACATCTATTTTCTACCATTTTGAAGTATAAAATTCAACTTTTTTATTGTGGGAAAAGATACATAATATTAAATTTATCATTTTCACCATTTTAAGGTAAAAGAATGTATGTAGCAACAAAGGTTTCTAGTATATTTACAAGGCTGTGCAAATATCACCACCCTATAATTCCAGAGTTTTTTCATCACCCCCAAAAGGAGCCCATGCCTATTAAGAAGTCACTCCCCATTTCTCTCCTTTCCTCATACCCCAAGAACCACTAATCTATTTTGTCTTTATGGATTTGCCTACTCTGAATATTTTACATAAATGGAATTATAGACTATAGTCTTTGTGTCCAGCTTATTTCAATGAGCATAATATTTTCAAGGTCCACCCAAACTAGGATCTATCAAGACCTCATTCCTCTTTATGCTGAATAATATGGATACATCCATATGAATATTATATAATATATCAAATTTTATTTAATGATGGACTTTTGAGTTGTTTATAATTTTTCACTACTAAAATTAGGAAAAAGCAAATTTTGTGCAAATGAGTAAACCTTTGTTAGAATAGTAACCAGATCAAAGAATATTTCTATTTAAAATTCTATTTTGGACAATAAACACTGCCAAATATGATATATTGCTTAGGCTTCCACCAACAGTGCATGACAGGATTAACTTCCCTGCACCTTCATATTAATGAATTTTAGATTTAATTTTCCTAAACAGAGAGGGGAAAAAAATCATTATTTTGTTTTCCTTCATAACTAGTAAACATATAGCCTACTTTCTGTTTAAAAAACATTATAAATAGCCAATTATTCCAACTCAATGTGAGTAATTATACCACCCATTTAAACAGCCACCATTACAATAAATTAAATTCTCATATACATTTAGCTCTGTCCCTATTTTCTCCATTCTGCTGCTCTTTCTGCACCAATAGCATGCTATAAATGGCTTTATAGTATATTTTAGCATCTGGTGCACAAATATGTTATTCATGATTCTGTTTTTTCAAAATCTCCTCGGGTTTTGTGGCACATTTATTCTTTGAGATGAACTTTAGAATCAACTTATAAACTTACCTGTTGAGACTCTCACTGGAATTATATCAAATGTATATATTAATTTGGAAATGACTGACATGTTCATATTCAATTTATGTTTCTAGGAACAGAATATGTTTCACCATTTATTTAGGTCTTGGTTTTGCATCCTTCAGTAAAACACTCATTATATTTTAATAAGGTAAGTAAAATCTATTTTCTTTTTATTTCCATGTGTACTTACTACTCATCTCTACATAAATAAAAAAAATTTTAACCATTTTTGAGAAAAAAGATCACTTCCTCATATCCTATAAAATGACAGGATTACCATATAATCTTTAAGAGCTATTTCAGCTAAAAAATTCCATGACTTTCTATAAACACTCCCCCTGAGAAAACTTTCTACAAGTCACCTAAACCACATGCATTTTCATCTATAAAAGATTGAAAGTATATACACCAAGAGAGTCAACTGGTTTCATCTAAAATTCTAACTCAGATTCATCAGAAATGGGTACCAAGAATGATAAACTGGTAACATCTAGGCTTGAGGAAAAAGAATACCATAATGAATTATCGATGTCTGCCATGAAGAAGGAAATGGAAAATGGTGACACTGGTGCCAAGTACTTGCCATACATGAGATCACCAAATTATTTACCGTGTATTTTGAGAAATACAATTATATCAAGAAGACGTTCATATTCAACTTCATACACCTCTATATTATTAGCACTTTTAACAAGCAAGTATTACTTTCAAAATCAGCACACACAAAAATCTTAGATTTGTAAAAAAACCACTACAATTTCATACTGAATATGTAACAGTGTTATATTTCTATTGCATCATCTCCTATAAACTTATAATTTCCTTAATAATTTTTTCAAAAGAAAATTCTTACAATTTTGGTTTTAAAGATACATTAAACATTTTTATCTGGATTAAACATTCTTAAAATATTTCCAACATTTATGTCATAATACTATATTATTATTCTTTTCTAAAGTCATCAAGAAAGCATGAACATAAGCTAAGAAATTGTAGGAATAGAAGTAGTTTCAGCACTTTGAACACTTACAATTCAATTTCAACCATGCCTTTGGAACATCCTCTCTTCACAAAAAAGCCAGCCTAAGAAATAAAAAAAAAACATAGTGAACTGTGTAATGACATTCTCAGAATAAGAGATTTAGCAGTTGTTATTATTTGTCAGATCAAGATTAACTCAAAAACTACTCTGTAAGAAATGCCCCTTTATTGTTTCTACCCACAAAAAAGCAGTAATATTTGTTACCATTTCCTGAACTTTTTATGTGCCAGATAGCCTTTTACAAAACTCATGACAAAGCCAGTAAGCAGTATAGAACGAGGATCTAAACCCAGGTAATCTAGCTCCAGAGCTTGCGTTCTTAATCACTACACCTACCACACTCTCAGCGAGAAGAAAGCCAGCAGGAAAACAAGTTCTACAGAATAGCCATAAAGAGCTATATATCCACTCTCACTGAAGTTATTGGAAACTTCAATGTAGCTGCACAGATTAAATATTAGTAACTTATCCAGTTATTAATCAGGACATAACTGTCACCAAGTATATTTTTAAAAAGACCAATACACGGCATAAATACAAGTTAAGTAAGACTATTTGAGCTAGTTTCCATATGTATATGAGCACAAGCATGAAAACAGACTCTGAGCATAAAAAAATCAGATTGAATCTTAAATCAGGCTATAAGATACCTGGGAAATAATTATCTTTTTAATAGTGGTAACAGCAGTGATGACAATTATACACACAACTAACATTTAATATATTATATCCATTTAATAAATGATAACACTGAGTCCCAGAAAGATGGAAAAATCTGTTCTTGTAACTTGAAAGTAATAGATAAGTTACATGATCTTGAGAAAAGCAAAAATTTAACCTATTTTAGTTTTTTCATAAATAGAAAAGGCAATGGCATTTTTGTAGGAGTGTCATCTGTATTAGCTTGCAGCCATCAAAATACTTGGTACCAAGCAGAAGAAAAAATCAGAAGGCAGTTCTTACTGTAGAGTACATATAGGAATGATACTCAACATGTCAGTGTTAAATTTTTATATTAGCATTTAAAGATAAAGACAACATTAAAAATGTTTGCTGAGTCAATGGGAAGTCCCTAACTATTCGTACATCTCTGGATACCCAAAGTCTGCAATTTATCATCTAAGAAAATGCACTGCACAGCCTCCTTAAAAACCACTACCACTTAAGGATGAGAGGTGTCTTCACTTGACAAAAATATATGGGAAGGTCAGTGAAAACTGTTAAAGCCCAATCTATTTTTACTATACACACCTTGGAGTTCAATCTAGCAAACCATTTGCAGAGATAAGGATTAATAAATAATTTATGACTATGAAAAACTACATAAACATTTATAAAATTCTAACTTGGTCCTTGGAAGTTATCTACTCCAACCCCCTTATCTTTGAAATAAAGAAAAATGGAAGTCCAGCCAATTAACTAAGGTCAGAAGGCTAATTAATTACTAACAGAGTGGTATCTTTTCTACTTCATAAATGCCTCCCATATAACATTAAAAACACACACATATTTTGAATAGGTTTATTTATAATGTTAAGCAATCGATGCTTCAATCTTATAGCCCTACATTTATAAAATTTCTAGCCTGGCTAAGAAACTTGTAATATGGTTTTTTTTAAATATTGTTTTGATAATATTGCAATATTCACAGTAACTTCAGAAAAATGTCAAGAATCATTTCAAGTTTCAAGAATCTTTTACAGTAGGGTATCAACTCAACTCTCAAGACTTTCTTTTTAAAACACGTTTCTATGTGAAATATATACCAAATGGTATATATATACACCTCATGTACTGTTTAAGAAATAAAACCATGTATTGCATTGGCCAAAAAGTCTATTTAAGTTTTTTCTATAAAACAGAAGATAGATTTTTTTTTCATTTCCACCAATAACTTTATTGATTTGGATATTTTGAGTATGTCAGCTATCTCCCATGTAGTATAATGTTGATTGTTCTCAATCAATGGCTTGATTTAATCAGTATGAATTTCAACTGGTCTACCCAAACATGGAGCATCATCCAGTGAGAAATCTCCAGCACAAAACTTCAGAAACCACTATTTTTTAAGACTTTACTTATTTATTTTTAGAGAGACAGGAAGAGAGGGAGAAAGAGAGGGAGAAATATCAATGTGTACTTGCCCTTCACATGCCCCCTACTGGGCACCTGGTCAGCAACCCAAGCAAACTGAGAGGTTGCCAGTTTGATTCCAGTCAGGACACATGCCTGGGCTGTGGACCTGGTCCCTAGTCACCGGTGAGCAAGAGGCAACGGATCCAGGTATCTCTCCCACACTGATGTTTCTCTCGCTGTCTTTTCTCCCTCCCTTCCCCTCTCTCTATAAGTAAATAAATAAAATCTTTGAAAAAAAACCCTTCTAGGTAAATCCCATTTTTAAAATCCCATTTACACCTTCAACTTCTAGTAAACCCCATTTACATCTTCAACTCACCTTAAATTATTTTTTGTTAAAGTGTGAGGACTGCACTCAATTTCTTGTTTTCCTGTCTGGACAGCCAACTGTCTCAGTACCATTTATCCGTTCCCCCCTCACACATCTACAGTGTCGGTTCTGTCGTAAATCAAGAGTATACAAATCACGGTTTTATATCTGGGCTTTTCATTCTGTCACATTGCACTGGTCTATTTTATATTTCTACACCAAAAGCATATGTCTTAAATTACTATAATTTCATATTAAGTCTTAATATCTGGTAGCACAAGTTTCCCCATTTTGTTCTATTTCTTTAGCTGTATCTAAGATATTCTTTGGTCTTTTGTTCTTCCATCTAAATTTTAGAACTAGCTTGTAATTTTCTATAAACAGTATTGGGATTCTGACTGGAATGATATTGGATATGCGTGAAGAATGACATTTTTATGTCAGTGATAACAGTGATTCTCTCCATTTAATCAAATATTAAAGTTTATTAATAAAATTTTATAATTTCTGCACAGTCATACATGTCTTTTGTTTACTTACTGCTCTGTAACTTGTACTTTTGTTGCTGTTGTAAATGGTACCTCCTTCTATTATATTTTTCTGTTCACTGTTAGTATGCTTTTGCAATTGACTTTTGCTATATAATCTTGTTTCTAGCAATCCTGAGAAAATTCCATATTAATGCTCAGGAAGCTTATCTAGAGCTTTGTGCATGTGTGGTTTTTATGCAGACACTCATATGATCTGTGAGTGACAGTTTTCTGTCTTTCCAACTTGTATCTTTTCTCTGTCAGTCTTCCAGTACAATGTTGAATAGCCATGATAGTAGGTGGCCTCGGCTTACTCTCAAATTTGCTATGCACTTTCACAGATATCTTTTATAAAATTAAGAAAGATCCCATCAATTCCTAATTTGCTATGAGTTTTTAAATCATAAATTACTGTGAATTTAATAATACTTTATCTATTGAGATGATCATGCAGTTCTTTAAAACATGATGTTTTTCTAATGTTCAATCACTCTCCCATGCCTTAAATAAGTTCAATTTGATCATGATGTATTATGCATTTTATGTACTAGATTCAGCAGGCTGTTTCTTTTCTTTTCTTTTCTTTTTTTTTTTTTTGAGAATTTTGCTCCTATATTGATGAATGAGATAGGCTTGTAATTTTCTCACTCTTTCCTCGACCAATTTTGGTACCTAGAGTCATATTCTTTATGTAAAATAATTAATTATTGTGTTTGAACTAATCCATAATTGTCTGGTGTTGAGAAAAATGTTAACAGCTGACTTATTTTTTTTTGTTAGAGTCAGTTTTGTTCATTTCTATAGTTGTAGAAACCTATATATTCATTTTTTAAAAAATTTCAAATTTATTGGCATAAAGTGGTTCATAATATTCTCTTATAATCTTTTTCTAAATTTTATTTATTTATTTTTAGAGAGAGGGAAAGGGAGGGGAAGAGGGGAAGAGATATCAATCAGTTGCCTCTCGCAAGTCACTCAGCTGGGAACCGAACCTGGACATGTGCCCTGACCAGGAACTGAACCAGCAACCTTTCATTCTGTGAGACAACGCCCAACCAACTGAGCCACAGCAGTCAGGGCAGTTAAAATCCTTTAAAATTTCTGCTGCATTCTGGTAATCTGTCAGTGGTAACCATCAGGGCCGTTCATGAATATTCTGCTTCTCCGTCAAGCCCATGGCAGATTTGTATTTACACATTTTCTTTGATGCAAGGTGTGTCCTTTTGTCTTGCTTTGCTGCCATTTGAGTGAAACAAAGATGTACCACTTCTTGGAGGATATGTTAACTGCCAATTCCCTTCCCCAGTGTGACAATCATGGAAGTTGGTATTGAAATGACTCAATTAGCTTAGGTACCTAAGTCATGACAAAGGATCTATCTACACTAAAATAAGTAGCAAGAGCGAGAATTAATCTTTTGTATTTTCAAACCGCTTAAATTTAGGGGTGTTTGGATCACAAGGTAAGCTCATACCTTAACTGCTACCTTTTTCATTCCTTTATTTTTTTGTTCTTTACCCCCACCCACATTATCTTTTCAGAAGTTACTGATTTCATTAGTCTTTTTGGAAGTAGTTTTTGTTTTGTGGGGCTTAGTATATCATTGTTAACTATTTTCTGCTTTTACTTTTTAATTCCCATTAAGATTTCTTCTTTGACCTGTGTATAACACAGAAGTCTATTTTTTATTCCATACAAATAGAATAAATTTAGTTATTTTTTTGTTATTATTTCTGTTACGAGAGAATATGGTTACAATTCTTTGATATTTGCTTTATGGCTCAGTAGATGGTGTTCTCAATGTTCCATCTGTGCTGAAAAAGAATGTGTGCTCTCTAATTGTTGACCACAGTGTTTATAACATTTCTATTAGTTCAAGCTTAATTGATGATCTCCTGTACAGAAATACCTTATTTTATTACACTTTGCAGATATTGAGTTCTTTAATACACAAACTGAAGTTTTGTGGCTATCTTGTGCTGAGTAAGTCTATCAATGCCAACAAGATGGTGACTCGAAAGCTCACATGGTTTGCACTGTTTAGCAATAAACTATTTTTTAAGGTATGTACATTTTTTTAAAGATTTTATTTATTTATTTTTAGAGAGGGAAGGGAAGGAGAGAGAGAGACAGAGAAAGAAACATCAATGTGCAGTTGCTGGGAGACATGGCCTGCAACCTAGGCATGTGCCCTGACTGGGAATCGAACCTGCGATGCCTGGTTTGCAGCCCGCGCTCAATCCACTGAGCTACACCAGCCAGGGCAGTATGTACATTTTTTTTTTTTTTTTTTAGACACAATGCTACTGCACACCTACTATATATACTACATAACTTACTATAGTGTAAACATAACTTTTATATATGAACTGGGAAACCAAAAAATTAATGTGACTTGCATTATTGTGATACTCGCTTTATTGTGGTGGTTTGGAACTAAACTTACACTATCTCCAAGGTATGCCTGCATTCTTACTAATGTTTTCTCTAATTAATCTATTGATTATTAGACCTCATACTGTGATTATGCATCGGTAATTTCTCATTAAGAGTTCTGCTGAAAAAAGAGTTCTGCTGATTTTCCTTATGTTTTGCAGCTAGATTATGTGAGTTCAAGTTGAGAACTGAACCCTTCATCAAAAGTACTTTTCTTAAAGTTCTGTTTGATTCTTTTTCAAATTTACCTAATCTTTTTGTTACTTATTCCTTTGTTACTCTTGCAAAGTTCTTTTATTTCCTTAAACTAAATATTCCTACTTTATACTGACCATTTACAAGCTTTATAGGTCTGATTGTATAGTCTGCTATTTTTGTTAGCTTTTATTTTTGGTGATTCATTTTACCCTATGTTTTATGATTTTTAGTTATGGACTCATAAATTTCTTAGGCTTTTATATCTGAATTCTTTTGAGGACAGCAGTGAGGCTATTTTCCTTTAGAAGATCTGCATTTACTTCTGCCAATGCCTGGAGATACCACTAACTGAAACCACTCTAAACTAAAATTACCATTTATGATAGTTAGGCCATACAGGCAATATGAATTCGGACCCCAAATATGTGGTAAGGCTTATGGTTAAGAATTCTTTGGCAGAGTTTCTTTTTTCCCCATTGTATTCAGAGTTTACAATGAGATAAGTAAGTAACCCCACTGTCCCATTCTGAGATGTTGTTTTCTTTGTTACACACAGTGCTTGGCTTTTCGTTTTATATTCTACCCCTTTCCCACCACCTTCAGGGCCCCCTAGCCCATGGAACCAATTAAAAGCCAGGATTTAGGTACAAGGTAAGCAAGTGCCCCTGAGAAAACAACTCCAGAGTTGCTTAAGTTTTCAGATCCACACTATTTTGCTTCTGTCGTTGGTAAATTTACTTCACCTTTCCACAAGCCCAGCAATACATTAAAAAAAAAAAACTAAACAAACAAACAAAAAAAACCCAACAACATTTTAGACTATCCAAGAACTTCAAGTGTTATATATTCAGAGAATTCTCTCCATGTAGATAGAGCCCCAAATACTTCTAGAAATGGGAAGTTCACCCCAGCTTCTCTTCCTTACAACTTCATTCTTTATATTCAAGCACTATACTTTTGCTACATCAAAGGAAATGAAATGTAGAAATTGATTTCTTACTAAAAGCAAGTCACCACTTTGAAATTTTTTAAAAAGTACTTATGTTAACTCACCTTATCTGCCCGTCCCATGAAGGCAGGTTTGCCCGCTAATCCAAGGCAAATGGCACAAACAATGCTGGACTTCCCTGTCCCATTAGCTCCAATAATCATATTCAAATGGGGTCCAGGACATACTTCACAGATATCGTATGTTCTGAATTGGAAAGAGATAAAATTACTAAGCAAAGAAGAAGAACATTTTCTTTACTAAACCATTTTTTCTTGCTTTACATTATCATTATCTACAGGCTTACTCAAATTCCTTTATGAGCCAGCTCATCTTACAAATTTAATATTACTTATAGGTTGTTAATAAACTAGAGGGAAAAAAATCTATCAGGTGGAAAAAACAAAAGAGCTAATCTAAAGAAAAATATAAACAAACTAACAAAACAGAAAGACTCACAGATACAGAGAAAACAGATGATTGCCAGACTGAGGGGTGGGTGGTAGGCTGGGTAGAAAAGGTGAAGGGAATAAGAAGTACAATTGGTACAATAGTTATAGAATAGCCATGGGGATATAAAGTACAGCACAGAGAATATAGTCACTAATATTGTAATAACTATGTATGGTGCCAGGTGGGTACTGGAATTATCAGAGGGAACACTTGGTAAAGTATATGATTGTCTAACCACTATGCTGTACCCCTGAAACTAATGCAAAATAATATGGGATGTAATTGAAAAATAAAATTAAAAACTAAATAAAATAAAAACATTATTAGAAAAATAAATTTCAAATGCCTGTTTCAAGCATAAGTCTGTTGAATAAAGCAAATTTGATATTATTTATTCCTTTTTAACAATTATAAGACATAAAAAAATATATCAAAGCTACTATACAAATAAAATAATTTTAAAAAAATTTTATGTAAGAGAAGCCATGGTTCATTTGAAGTCTGTAGATTTTTACATTTCATTTGTCTTAATTACAATACTTAATAGCAACTTTTCACAGTCTAATATTTGAAAAAATCCAAACAAATTGTTTTTACTCTAGAAAACTGAAGATATATATCAAACCATTGGTTTCATTTTCTTATTAATTTAAAAATAATACATCCATTTCCTTTAATTTGCTGCCAGAAATTTACCCAGGAAGGCACAGTCCACATTCAAATAAAATTTATTCCCATGGGAGGAAACAGGCATGCATCAACACCAAGTAACTGTGCAATATTCCCTTGTGCCAGAAAGATGCACGCTGTATAGCATGCTACCTACAGCAACAGCATCTAATCCCTCGCAGTTGCCTGAGACAGCCATGGCGAAGTGTGAAGCTTATCTTCGAATACCCTGAATTAAAACCCATAAAGACTGTCTTATCCCCATGGGGTTTTAGTTAGCTATCAACTAATTCCCAAGAATAAATGTTTTACCTGCTACTAACCTACTAAATATAGGGTGTGGCAAAAGTAGGTTTATAGTTGTTCATATGGAAAATATACAATAATTAATAGATAGTAAAATAAACCATGTTTCACATACTCACACCTGTAAACCTACTTTTGCCACAGCTTGTAATTTAACCAAACACACTTCAACTCTAATACTCAAAGAAATTAACAATTCTGAAATGCCAGGTGGTGATAAAGATAAAAACACATGGTAAAGAAGTATATTCTGGCAGGTTTCTACCCCACATCTCTGCACATCTATCTATTTTATCTTTCAGAGGCTTTGTTCTGTTAGCAGCTGGATCTTGATAGAATCCTTTATAATGGTTAAAATAAAACTAGTTGGGGAATTTCACACATCTGGAAAATTACCTGACTTGGAACTTCTTAATCACAACACACAAGCCCCTTCTTTTAACAGCTGAATCTCCTTCTGTGAAATCTCTGTGCAACTGTCTTACTAAAATAGGGATACAACTGGTATTTAAGAAAACAATGAAAACAGACAAAAGCGTAAGAATCTGTGGCCTATACAATACACATACATTATAAACAGGAAGAGTTGCCAAAAACAAAACAAATTTTTTGTATTTTTTAAAAAAATTAACTGTTCTGACTCTATAATATGTTTATCGGGAAATTTTTTTTGTGTGAGTTCCCTTTTGCCTCAGCTTCCCCTGAAACTGCTATTGTCAAAGGCCTACACTATATACTTTGCCTGGTATTTCAGGTATTCTCTATGGATGGCCGCGGGTAGTATTCATACATTGAAAGTCAGTCCAGGTGACCTATAAATTAAATCCCACCTCAATAACTTTGTTTGGATGTCCCACAACAGTCACCCCAAACTTAGCACATTCAAACAAAACCCACTGTTCTCTTAGTGAATGGTACCATCATTCACCCCACAGCCCACATCAGAAACCTAGGTATTAGTTTTGTATTATCTTGTATTCTATCATCTCCTTAACCTCTGCATACAACACCCCTCCATCAATCACCAAATCATTTTTTTTAAGATTTTATTTATTTATTTTTAGAGAGGGAAGGGAGGGAGAAAGAGAGAGAGAGAAGCATTAATGTGCGGTTACTGGGGGCCATGGCCTGCAACCCAGGCATGTGCCCTGACTGGGAATCGAACCTGTGATGCTTTGGTTCACAGCCCGTGCTCAATCCACTGAGCTACGCCAGCCAGGGCACCAAATCATTTTCATAGACATGCAAATCTGAAGCCACTTGTCAAAAAAAAATGAAAAAGAACAAGAAAAAATAGGAACCTTCATAATTTAGCTCCAGCTTCCCCTTTTTCTACTTTCTACCTCCCTCCCCCTCTTCTCTAACCAGACTTCTAAATTCTACCTATGATGAATTTCTCTGTTTCTTGACTACTTTAGGCTTCCTTCCTTCCTCAGAGAAAGCCTTTGCACATGCTGTTCCTTCTGCCTAGAGATCTCTCCCTCCACTCCCAACCCTGTTTGACTTGGTTCACTCATAGGAATCCTTCCTTTGACCATTCTTTTCCCAGACCATTTCCGTTGCCTAGCTTACCTCTCTTACTTCATTCCTAAAACTCAAGTCCGTTCACTGTGAAAATAAAACCTCACTGAGCTCTGCATTTTCCAGTCATATTTTTTATCCTCTTCACATCCAAGGTTACTCACTCTTTCATGAATGCAAAAGTTTTCTTCTTCCACTCTTCATCAAAGGGTCAAAGATTTCCTAATTGCTAAATGCAGTGGGTTCTTTTTTTAGTCCTGTTATCTGACTTCAACATAGCAGATATTTTTGAAATACTTTTTCCTTGCCTTCATTAATAAATACTCTCCCTTGGTTTTTCTCTTACCTCCTCCAACAGTCTCTTATCAGCCTGTGAATTCCGCTTCCGCTCATCCCTACGCTGGCATTCCTCCAGGATTCTGTACTTGGCCTTCTATTCCTCCTATCTACATTTCCTTTTGGGCAATGTGAACCACTTCTGCAACTTCGACAATCACCTATATGTGTGATCACCAAATCTCTTGTCTGTTCACATTTTTCTGTAAGCTTCAGACAGTTAAAATACTGTCTATGGAAGATCTCTGTTAGATGCCCCACAAGAAACTTCAAGTCACAGGATCCAAAAGGCATTTATTATTATTCTTTCCAAATTGCTCCCTCTTCTGAATAGCACCATATCTGACGAACTAGCTAATACTGCACTTCTCCCTTACCCTCATGCTTCACAATTAATCTGTAGCCAACTTCCATCAAATCTCTTTTTTTTCCCCTTCTACTCCCCAGTGCAACTTCTAGGTTCAAATCCTGATCACCCCTTGTCTTAGTATTGCAAAGGTCTTCTTGTCTCCAATCTTGCACCCTTTCTAAATCATCCTTTACAATGCTTCCAGAGTAATCTAAATCACATGCCATTCCTTACTTAATATGCATCCTGGCTGTTTTTAGAATAAAGCTGGAATTCCTTAGCACAGTAAACACAGACCTCAATAGGTGCCTACCTCTTCGGTACCACCTATGTCCACCTCCTGTGGTCTAGCTTACTAAAATACTTGATGCTTCCTAAATATAACAAACTTGCAGCAGGCAGTTCCTCCCGTTTACAGTTCTCTTCCCTTCTTTTAAGACTTTTATAACGTCTGTACAAAGAAAGCCCTTTCTCACAGTTGTGGAAGATATTATAACCACTTCATCCTTTGTGCCCCCATGGCATCCTGATATAGACATTATTATCATTGGTAATTCATTTGATGATCTTGCCTGATCAGGATTCAAATAGTAATTCAGCTACTAACAAGCTGTGTAAGTGTGGGCAAACGAACCTCTGTGAGCTTATCTCATCAAGAGATAATGTAGAGTTGTTGTGAAGAAAGAATGAGAGCATTGTATAAATAAAGCACCTACTTCTATAAATGGCATTATAGGTGCTTGGAAGAAAATACTGATGTTACTGCAATTGCTTCCCCTAAGCCACTCTGTGCAAGCTTAAAAAAACATCTTGATCAAATGAACTGTAAGGTGCTATATTAACAGGTATTTGTGTTAAACACATTACTTAATTCTAAAATGATTAGTACGATTATTAGTTGTCTGGAGGGAGAGAAAGGTAGGAACTAGAGAAGAAAAGTGGATTAGTAGGGGACAAGGGTCCGTAGAGAGGCCCAACAATTGACAGTAAGTATTAATTTTCTTGTACTTTACACCCTCATTAGCACTCTGATTAAACTGTTGCTTCCTGGGAGTCCCTAAAGACCACAGTTGTGTGAATTACAGATTATGTCTTTCCTCGGTAGGCCGTGCTTCCAGCGGACAGAGACCTAATCCCCACTACGTCCACTGCCTGGCAAATGACGCTTTGAAAAGACGCTGGTAGAACAAATTTTTTAAAATATCGTATCACACAAGGCACATACCTAGCACACTGACACATACAGCAATCTCCAAAGCCTACGAATAGATGTGCTGGTAATCCAGTCACTGTAAGATCCACAAGCCACACACACACACACCCACGCGCGCACACACGCCGCGCGCGCCCCCAGCCTGTGGGCCCACTCGCCTTCCCCACCGCCGTGCGGCCTCTGGCCACTCACAGGAAGTTCTCCATCGCGATGCGGACGATAGACCCTTCCACAAAAGGTCCGGACGACGGCAACGGCAGAGGCGGCGCCGAAGTCTTACTACTCTTGCTCGGGACCTCCGACGAGGGATCTTTCGGGTGAGCTCTCTTGGAGGCCAGGGAGCTTGGGGTCGAGGTCTTCCGGCTCGAAGTCGCCATCCTGGCTTCCCCTTCGCCCCGCAGCAGCTCCCGTGCCTACCGACCTGCGACCCAGCGCCCTGACGTCCCGCTCCCGCGCGAACTGTTCGGCGCGCGACCCCACCCGAGAGCCCGCCCTGCGGCTGCGCAGTTCCGGCCCGGTGGCGTCAGCGGGTAAGCCCCGCCTTGGACCTAGGAGATGTGTGCGTAGAACGCGGGTGGAGGTGGATGGGAGGCTCGGCGGGATGCGGCTACCGAACCTTCTTTTTTCTGCATGTTCCTGAAATTTTCAGAGTTTTTTCTCTTTTTTTTGGGGGGGTGGAGATGTCAGTTTCATTTAATGTTTTGAAAGCTCTTTTAGCGCTCCAAGGAAGCAGATCTGCGAAGGGACGAAGGGAGGCGTTTGCAGTGGGACCTGGGTCGCTGGGGTGGACTGAGGACGCGGGGCCGGGGGCACGAAGTCAGGTGGCGTGCTACCGGGGGTGTGGATTCCGCCAAAATGCTCAGGCATTCGCAGGTCTTCGCTCTTACTCTTTTCAGTTTGCTTCTTGTTTGCTTTCAATCCATCCCCCTTATCTAGAAAAAAGAAAGGAAACCCTTCCGAGTGATTCTATACCCAAATGTCTCTCTTAAAGTATAGTACTAAGTAAGTCCAACGTGTGAAAAGAGACTACACCTCGTTGATTCTTCCTATTTACTCTCCACCCTTTAGACTTCATCCTCTTGAGGTTTGTTGTAATGCAGGAGCTCTGGCTTCATTTCGAGGGTGCTTCCATTTAAAGCCGCTCACATTCGTCTAGTTAACCCCTTCAGTAAAGATGAAGGGCACCACAAGTTCGGATTTTGAGCATAAACTCGCTGTGTCCCTTTGCTTTAAACTTTAAACAGGCCTGCCAATAAACTTTAATTTCTGCACTAAAAAAAATAAAAGGATCACTGAGGCAGGACTACATAGCTCTTCATTCTCTTAACTAACAACGTCTAAGCAAAAGGCGGGGGCTGCTGCGGTAAAGGAGCCAATTAAGGTTTCTTGTCTCCTAGCTTGCTTTGTGGTGTGGGAGGCAGAAAAAGAACCAGTGAACCACCAAAGGAAGGATCATCTCAGGCTGTGATAGATGCAATAAACAAACTAAAACAATGAGTTGGATGGGGGAGACGCGGAAGGCATGTCTGAGGAGGTGATAAATGTTTGAGCCAAAAACCCTGAAGGAGTAGGAGGAGTCAAGTGCCTACGTCAATGAGCAGGAATATTACAGACAAGGACAAAGGCTCTAATGTGACAACAAGTGGGATGTTTCAGGAACAAAGGCCCGTGTGGCTGTAGTAAACAAGGTTGCACAGCACAGCGCAGCACAACCTTGCCCGTGGTGGCACAGATGAATTTTATTTTAAAAGCAATGGGAAGCCACTGGATGGTTTTAAGCAAGAGAGGAAGTTGATCCGACTAAAGTTTTAAAGTGACTTCTCTGGTTGCTGTTTGGAGGGAGTCAAGCGTGGAAGTGGGGAGGCCATTTAAAAAACTGTTGCAGTAGAACTATGCTCCTTCCCCACGGCTCTGCTTTTTCCCTCATGCAAATGGAATTCCCATTTTCTCAAAGTTATAACTGAAGGAAATAGAATGAGTAAAAAGCATGTGAATTTGTCATGGCTACTAGAATTTTTTTTTTTCAAAAGCAAATTGAAATAAAGAATAATTTGAAAACTGTCAAATGACAGAAAATAATAAAAATCCTCAGTGCTTATAGGAGGGCGCTATATTGTTGTTAGATAAGATAGAGTTCTCGGGGTTTGGGCAGTTTTTACTAAAAGCTTTGGAGACTGGGCTGCAACCCGATGAGCTTGACCTGAAGTTTAGCCAGCTGCAAAGAAGAAAACATGTAACTAACCAAATAGTGTTTATAAGCAATGGCTAAATCTCCCTTCTGGGAGACTGAGCTTTACCTGTCTCCCTTCCTTGTTGCGAATAGAACTGCCTAAGGACAACCACATCTTGCTCTTGAACAGAGCGCTCTAAGCCAGGAATCCTTTGAATTTGGTAGCCCTATCAACCCTGCACTGCTAATACAAAAAAAAAGTACCTCATTTGGCACCCTTGCTTCAGAGCCATAGAAGAGTAAAATTCTTTGAAGAATTGATCACTTTGGGGGGAATCTATCCTAATGGTAAAATAATACAGGCAGTGGTGATGAGAGTTGAGGGAAGGGAACCAGTCTGATCATTTTTGTGCCATCATCATTTTTATAGCAAATTAATGAAATTGTGCTTATAAACTCGAAGGCTAAGAATGAGCCTCTGATCTTGTGATGACCCCACATGCACATACACTATGAATTCTTGTCTAAGCAACCAGCCAGTCATACTGTACCCTCATCTTTTAAAAAGGAAAAGTTTGTTTTTAATTACAAAAGCAATACATGCTAAATGAAGATACTTCAGGAACACACACAAAGAAACCAAACTCACAAAGAAAAAAAACTATTCATAATTCTTTTGCCCAGACTAATAACTGTTAAGACTTCAGTGTATTTTTTGACGTTTTACTTGCTTATGTATAGTATGCTCTTTTCATTTTTTTAAAAAAAGCAGCACAAATTATAGGCACTATTATTTAATCCCTTTTTCTCACTGAATATATTACGAGTATCTTTCCATGACATAAACATTTTTCTATGACATAATTTTAAGTAACTGTGTAGATGTACTGTAATGAACTTAAATATTTTTCGTTGGCATTTGTATGACTGGAAGTTAGCATGAACCAAGGATACTCTGCAGACTATAATAGCTCAGTGCTAACCTAACATTCTTAAAAAAAATTCATGCACTCATAAAAATATACAAATCTATCTTGCCACATCTAGATTATTTAATTCCACTGATGAGAACTGTCCTGCAAAGGATGGTGGTTAAAGAGGCTGAGGGATAAGTTCTTTAGAAAGATTATCAATTAACCAGAATATGAGCCACAACAGCTAGTCCTACACTTCTTAGGGTTCAAAGTTCAGTCATCAGCTGACTTCATCACCCCATCCTTGCTAATTAATAGGTATGGCAAAGTAATTGGATTTAACTTTTCCACTGACCAAGGAGTGAGTAACCAGGGGCCATTTTGAGTGACGGCCTTTCATGCTGGAGGAACTTGAAAACCCATGCAAACAAAACGCTGCCAGAAAGGGGCAGGGTCAAGGACTATGCGTTTCACCTCACCATCAAAACACCATCTTCTGTGTTCTCTTCCTTGGCTTCACTTCAAGCCCTTGATAATGATGCCACAATACCAGGAAGGTGGGGCAAGATGGCATGGAATGGAACTCCACTGAGATTCCGGTTCTAACCAGAGCCCTCACAGGTACACAGGAATAATCTCCTCTGGTTTGCATACCAAGTGAGAAAAAACATTACTTTTGCTTTTGGCAAATTCTGAAAGTGGAAAAGTGAGCCCTCATGGCTTGAGAGGAAATAAGTCACATGCTAAAACCTGAGTTTTTGCACCCAGGAACGACCATTCTCCTGCTCTCTCCATTTTCCTGTCATACACTTTTCTAACAGACCTAGTTAAAGAACTCAGGGGGAAGATCTAGGCAGGGAAGAGAAGTTCTGAGGAGAATCAGCATCCTTCCCCAGGGGCACTAAAACCCTATGGAACAAGCTTCTGCTGAAGATAAGGATACTTATTTCTAAAGTTTTCAATTTTTTAAAAGTTGTTTCTAAAATCATACAAGAGAGTTATAATATCTGTTTTTTCTTACCACAGGCATATTAGTATTAGAGTTGGCTGTAGTAATAGCTATACTATTAGTAGCAACAGTTAATACCAACAGCATTAACCACACACGAGCTACTACTGTTTGAAGCACCTTTTAATAATTTATTTTGTATTCTGTATGAATGCCTCTTTCTCAAATTTTCATCTTTTAGATACAAAAACCAACAGAAAGACTGAAAACAAATTAGGAATATCAGATTTCAAATGTTCTTTGTGATATGTCATGCTAAGAAAGCCTAGAGCTAACCCTGCTTTCTTTTTTTTCTTTTAAAATTTTTAAAAATATATTTTATTGATTATGCTATTACAGTTGTCCCATTTCCCCCCTTCATTCACCTCCACACTGCACCCTATCCCACCCACATTCCCCCCTTTAGTTCATGTCCATGTGTCATAAGTTCTTTAGCTTCTACATTCCTATACTACTCTTACCTTCCCCCGTCTATTTTTTACCTACCATCTATGCTACTTATTCTCTGTACCTTTTCCCCTCTCTTCTCCTCCCACTCCCTTGTTGGTAACCCTCCATGTGATCTCCATTTCTGTGGTTCTGTTCCTATTCTAGTTGTTTGCTTAGTTTGTTTTTGCTTTTGTTTTAGGTGTGGTTGTTAATTATTGTAAGTTTGCTGTCATTTTACTGTACATGTTTTTTATCTTCTTTTTCTTAGATATGTCCCTTTAACATTTCATAAAATAAGGGCTTGGTGATGATGAACTCCTTTAACTTGACCTTATCTGAGAAGCACTTTACCTGTCCTTCCATTCTAAATGAAAACTTTGCTGGATACAGCAATCTTGGATGTAGGTCCTTGCCTTTCAGGACTTGGAATACTTCTTGCCAGCCCCTTCTTGCCTACAAGGTCTCTTTTGAGAAATCAGCTGACAGTCTGATGGGAACTCCTTTGTTGGTGACTGTCTCCTTATCTCTTGCTGCTTCTAGGATTCTCTCCTTCATTTTTACCTTGGCTAATGTAATTATGATGTGCCTTGGTGTGTTCCTCCTTGGGTCCAATTTCTTTGGGACTCTCTGAGCTTCCTGGACTTCCTGGAAGTCTATTTCCTTTGCCAGATTGAGGAAATTCTCCTTTATTATTTGTTCAAATAACTTTTCCACTTATTGTTCTTCCTCTTCCCCTTCCGGTACCCCTATAATTCGGATGTTGGAATGTTTAAAGATGCCCTAGAGGTTCCTAAGCCTCTCCTCATTTTTTTGAATTCCTGTTTCTTCATTCTTTTCTGTTTGGTTCTTTCTTCCTTCTGGTCCACTCCATTGATTTGAGACCCAGTTTTCTTCACATCACTATTGGTTCCCTGTACATTTTCCTCTTTTTCACTTAGTGTAGCCTTCATTTTTCATCTAATTTGCGACCAAATTCAACCAGTTCTGTGGGCATCCTGATCACCAGTGCTTTGAACTGTGCATCTGATAGGTTTGCTATCTCTTTGTCGCTTAGTTGAATTTGCTCTGGAGCTTTGATCTGTTCTTCTGTTTGGGCCATTTTTTTTTTGTCTTGTCTTGTACCACCTGTTACATATGAGGGGCGGAGGCTTAGGTGTTCACTATGGCGCGGCAACCCAGTTGCTGGGTTGTGATGCTGTATGTGGGGGCAGGGTCAGAGGGAGAACAATGGCAATTGCTCTTCTCTGTGCCAGATTTCAGTCACTTCCCCCTCTTCCCCAAAGCAAACTGGGCCCTTCTGGTGCTGATTCCCATGTGGGTGTGCTTGTGTACGTTCTAGGACCCTGTGGGTCTCTCCAACAAACTCTCCTGTGAGGCTGGGAGTCTCTCCCTGCCCCTCAACCCCCGCAGGTGTTTTCAGTCGGTGTTTTGAGGCTTTATTTCCCTGCACTGGGACCCTGGGTTGCGCGGTCTGTCTCGCTCCCCAGTTTCGCCTGGTTTATCTGAGCTCGAATATGTGACCACCTGGTCAGCCAGCCGCCGTGTGTGCCTTGCTGGGTCTGCCCACTGCCACCCTGCGTACCTGGGGTCCACAAGTCACTGCTTTTTTGTTTGCCAAGACCCCTCTCCACCCGGCCGCCTGACTCCACCCCTCCTACTGGTCTGGATGAATGTGTCTATTTTAACTCCTTGGTTGTCAGACTTCCGTACAGTTCAGTTTTCTGTCAGTTCTGGTTGTTTTTTTGTGTCTAAATTTTTGTTGTCCTTATTTTGTTTGTGCGAGGAGGCACAGTGTGTCCACCTACGCCTCCATCTTGGCTGGAAGTAACCCCGCTTTCATTTCTCTTGAGAATATAAAATGGGGGGACAGTATGACATTGTTCCAGAAGGCATTTACCTTTAATTTCAGAAAGATCACAAATAGGTGCCGAAGTGGTATGTGCAGTCTCTTCTGCAGGTCCTTGCAAAGTGAAGTGATAGTCCTTCTTGCCCAGGCTAGGGCAGGAGCATGTGGGAGGAGAGCAAGTGTTCTTTCTCACACCCTGTTACTTCCCAAAGAAAGTTGGTAATTGTTAAACTGTGGAAAATCTGTTGAAATTAGCTACATGCATGATTAAATTCAGTACTGTGGTATCAGTCACCAAGAGTGACATTTCATCCCAGCATTTCAAGCTGGAGTGCTGCTGAACTCTCCCATAGACTTGTTGGTTTTAATATCTCACTTCCACAGCTTAGATTGGTAGCCATAAAGCTCTTTTTTTAATCATCAAAATTGTGTTTTTGTTATTTGAAGAAGTTTGAAAATCCAAAAAGCAGAAACTAACAACCATTCATCTGTATTTCTACAATCAAAAATTAACACTAACAATTTGTCTTGATTTCATCTAGTTTTCTATAATCCACTTTTTAGAACTTTAAACATGAAATATATGAATTCATTTGTCTTTAAAAATTAGAACAATGCAGATAAAATTAGTGACATTTGGTGTTTTTTTTTTTTTAATCTTATTCCTGTACCCCTTATCTCCTAGTTAACTACTCTTTCACACTTGTTCATTGTGCAATGTCCTTTGAGACCATTTTAATATTTCACATGCATTTTAACCAGAGAAAACATATAGTAATACTTTGAGTGTGGCTACATCACATAAATGTATTACATAAACACATAGTGTATTACATGTATAATTATTAACATGAAAATATGATAATAGTTATACAAGTTGGTTTTTTATTCACAAATATAATTTTGAGATATATCCATGTTGACTCATATACATTTGGTTTCCTTTGAACTTTTCTAGGGCTTTGTATAAATATATCATACTTTATCTATAACCCTACTGATTTGACATATAGATTGCTTCTAGTTTTTCATTTTTACAAACATTTCTTCAGGAAACGTCCTTGGACATGTCTTTACGGATATGTGCTAGCATTTCTCTAGAATAGATACCCAGAATTGGAATTGCTAGAGCATTTATCACACTAATTATTTTTCTTCAGTTTCTTGGTATTGTAGCTTGTGGCCAATTTCTTAGTAACTGTGATTAATCAAAACAGAATTTCTATTACTCCCCCTGCCCCAAGCACTGACTTACAAAATTAGGATAGTGATTATTTATTCAGAATGAGACAAGAAATTACAACTTTAGCACTATTGACATCTGGTGTAAGATAAAATTCTTTGTTGGGGGAAGAGGAGGCAGCTGTCCTCTGCATTGTAGGATGCTCAGAAGCATCCTTGTCCTTGCTCTCTGCCCACTAGATACGAGTAGCACCTCCCCAGTTTTGACAACCAAAGATGTCTCCAGATATAGCTAATGTCCCTTAAAGGCTGCAGTTGCCCCAGTTGAGAACCACTGCTCTAATCCTACCCCCTCTTTCAGAGGACAGAAAAAAGAAAGAAGCCTTTCCAGCTTCTTTTATGACTTAACTATGTCTAAATCCCCTAATTTCTAAGGAAATTAAAAGAAATGTAAAGTTCCTATCTTATTAATATACATGCAAATATCTACCAATGTTCAAAACAGTAAAATACTTCATGAACAAATTGGATTTTATTACAGGAATGCAAGGTTGATTAAATAACTAGCAAATGAAATCAATTAATGTGATTCTTATTAAAAGATTGCAGGAGAAAGATCGATCAAAGCAGAAAAAAATATTCAATTATTTTCAACACATTTATGGTTAAAATTTCTAGAAAGTACAAGTAAAAGAAAACTTCCTTTAACCAATAAAAGTCAAGTCCAAAAATCTCGAGCAAACTCATATTCTTTCATGAAATACTTAGAAATAATCTCTTAAATTCTGGAACAAGTCAAGAATGGTAACATCACTACTTCTATTGAGCTCATATTGGGTATTTTAGTTTGCTAAATAAGTTATGAAAGAAGAGCAAATACAAAAGTTGAAAAGGAAAAACCAAAATTGGGCTTATTAAGAAATCTAACCTAATGGTAAAAGAAAATTATGGTAGGCAGAATGAGGCTTCCCAAAGATGCCTACATCCTAATTGCTGGCACTTTTGAATATATTCTCTCACATGACAAAAGGGAATTGCAGATGTGATTAAGTTAAGGATTTTTGGGGTGATTATCCTGGATCATCCAGGTGGGCCCAGTATAATCAAAAGTGTCCTTACAAGGGGGGCAAGAGGATCAGAATCACAGATGTGACAATGAAAACAGATGTGAGTGATGACACGGTTGGAAGGTGGCCACAAGACAAGGAATGTGAGAAGCCTTTAATAATGGCTAGAAATGGCAAGAAATGTATTCTCCCAGTGCCTCCCTTAAAGGAGCACAGCCCTGCCAACACACTGACTTTAGCCCCATGAGATCCATTTTCAGAGTTCTGGCTTCCAGAAGTGTAAGATAATAAATGTGTTGTTTTGAGCCACAAAAAGTGTAGTAATTTGTTACAGCCACAATGGGAAATGAAGGTAAATATAGAGTCTATTCCAAGAAGCAATAGAGAACTTAGCAATTTTACCGAATATAACTCCAGATGGATCAAAGAGTTAAAGGTAATAGGCAAAAGTTTAATTTTTTAGAAGAAATCACATAGGCCCTGACTGGTGTGGCTCAGTCAGATTAGCATCGTTCCGCAAAGCAAAAGGTTGCCAGTTCGATTCCCAGTTCGGACATGTGCCTGGGTTGCAGGTTTGTTCCCACAGTCAGGGTGAGTACAAGAGGCAACCCATCAATGGTTCTCTCTCATATAGATGTTTCTCTTCCTCTCTTTCTCCCTCCCTTCCCCTCTCTGTAAAAATAAATAAAATCTTTAAAAAACTCTATAAAAAGAAACCACATGGGGATATCTCAAAAAACACAGAGTAGAGAAGAATTTCTTAAGTAAGACAAAATATATATAAACCATAAATAAAATTAAAAGGTGATTAATTCATATACATTAAAAACTAAGGCCTTTCATGAATCTAATTCACCATAATATGCATGGGGAGGGGAACTAAAAAAAGATACTTGCAACACTCAAAACAAACAGAAGCTTAGTATATGCAATATTGGAGAATCTATAAGAAAATGATACATACTCTCAGCCCCAATAACCGCTTCAAAATAAGGAGGAACAAAATCTCAGAGTGGGGGGGTGGGTGAGATATAGTATGTGGACAAAGGTCTGTAATCAGTACGAGTGTCAGTGTAAGAAACATCCAAAGCTGTAAGGATTTTTATGAGTAGATTTGAGCCAAACTGACTACAATTGCCAGGAAGCAAAACCGCAGTGGACTGAAAAAAATGCTGCAGAAAATGGCAGTTTTGCACCTTATTTTATACATTACAAGCAAAAGAGGAGGTGTAAGGAGTTACATGAAATGTCCAGGAAATAGATTAGGGTGGTGGGAGAAAGCAAAGTGGGGCAACCTCTGGGAATGGATAAAAAGTAAAGTGACAGACACATACTTCTTTTACATAGGTGGGTACAGGAAGTTAACAAGCAACATTGAACATGACAACAGCAGCAACGAGGGGATTCGTGGTCTCCTGGTATGGTGCCTGTGCTTTGAGGAGCCCAAAAGAAGGAAATTTGACATTCCAAGCATATGTTATCATAGATGCAAAATGACAATAGACAGTCAATTAAGATAAAGATTGAGTTTTTTAGGAAAGATTCTAGTCTAGGACATGACTGCCGACCTTTGACCTGCTTTTAGTTAGAAAAGTTTTTAACTTCAGACCGTCCTATGTGGTTACTTTAGGTCTCTGAGTTTATAAGGCCATCATGCAGGTCTCCCCTGAACTTGTTAGGTTTACTATGTGGCCTGTTTTCATCCACAAGGGCTTCAAGAACCATCTGGCAGAACACCAGCTCAATCTAACACGGTAACTGATTTCACCTTCTGGTAACTCCCTAGTCTCATTATACACTCATTGTAATAAGTTAGCATTCTACATACACATCACCATAATCAAAAACAAAAAGCCCCTATAAGGACACAATATGGCTTACAGGGCTCTTCCCAGAAGTACCCACCCCTTTCCCAGAAAAATCCTAAATATCCCTCCTCTTTATTGAATGCCCTACCCCTTGAGAAATGGGCCTCAATAAAAGAAGTAAATCCCACCAGGAAGGGGCTGCTCTGTCTGTGGAGTAGCTACTCTGTCTTATTGCTTCACTAATAAACTGTCTTTAACTTTAAACTCTAAAAAAAGAAAGGAAGGAGGTCCGGAGGGAAGGAAAGAATGAATGAATGAAGGAAGGAAGGAAGGAAGGAAGGAAGGAAGGAAGGAAGGAAGGAAGGAAGGAAGGAAATGATATATACTTCAATTTAAAAAATGGGCAAAATAAGTAGGCATTTTGCACAAGATGAAGCATGAATGGTCATAGGACATATGATAAGATGCTCAATTTAATTAACAATTAGAAAAATACAAGTAAAGACTTCAATGAAATACAATTTCATAATTATCAGACTGGCAAAAATTAAAGTCTGACAGTAGCAAGTTTTGGCACCCACCTATATTGGTAGGGTACTGCAAATTAGTGTAGCCAGTTAGGAAGCAGTTTTTCACCATTTAGTTAAGTGTGCATATGGTAAAACCAGTAATTCATATGTTAGGTATATAAGCAAAACCAAATACTTCACATGGTTGCCTAGGTACTTGTATGAGACTATTTTAGCAACATTGTCCACAATAGCAAAGCACTAGAAACAACCCAAGTATTTATCAATGATAGAATGGATTCATTACAGTATAATCATGAATGGAATACCATACCATAGAGAAAGGAACTACCGCTGGAAATTCAATATGATTGAATTTCAAAAAACGTAATTTTGAGCAAAAAGACAAATCACACATGATTTTGTTTATATATATGTATATGTAGTAAATTTTGATATGTGGTACTTTTATGATCATTGATATAGATATATATGTATATATTCATTTACTATCATTAATATATATAAATGTGTGTATACATATACATATATGAAAAAACATGATTTATTCCTTATTTATCTGAAAATGTCAGTTTTGCTCTTTTGAATGACAAAATTCCCAGTTGACATTATTTTCTCTCAACATATTAATGATATTATTCCACTGTCTTCACACCTTCCTCATTATTGAGAAGTTTGATTTCAATTTTCATTCCTCTGTAGTTCATCTGTATTTTCATTTACATTAAATCTCTTTGCCTTTGGTATTTCATAATTTCTTAATGATGTATCTAGGTATGGATTTATTTTGACTTATATTACTCAGAATTTGTTGGACTTCCTGATTTTGAGCATTTTTAGGCATGTCCAGTTCTAAAACACTCTAAAATATTCTCCCTTTGACTCTGACTGGTGTGGCTCAGTTGGTTGAGCATTGTCCCACAAACCAAACGGTCACACCCAAGTTCAATTCCCAGTCAGGGCACATGCCTGGGTCACTGGCCTGGTCCCTGGTTGGAGGCAATTGATCAATATTTCTCTCCCTCACATTGTCCCTCCCTACCCCTCTCTCTAAAAATAAATAAAATCTTTTAAAATAAAATAAAATATTCTCCCTTTGAATATATGCTCTCTTCCATTCTCTTTCTGGAGCTCTTATTTTAATACACTAGGTAGTCTCATTCATTGTCTCCTATTTTTCACTTCTTTTTCTCTCTATATATTGCAATCTGATTTATTATTTTATATTCTAGTTCACCATCTCTCTTCTAGCACATGTATTTAATTAGATATTTGCCTTTTCCATTGAATTTTTAATTTTAATGACTGCATTTTTTATGTCAGAAGTTCTATTTGATTTCCTTTAAAATCTACCTGCTTGTTTTTTTCACAGAGTATTTATTTTTGTTATGTTTTCAATGCTTTTTTTTAGGAGGGATCTCTAATCATTTTTAAAATAAAGTGTCTCTCAAAAAGAATCTCATCCTGTGAAGTCTTGGGTATCTAATTCTGCTGTTTGTTGACAGCTGATTTTTGCCTCTAGTGGACTGTTTCACTAAATGTTTTGTAATTTTGAAATGTGCAATTTTATATGTGGGAAACTCACGCAGCCTGGGTTGGGTGCACAGCCCTCTAAAGAAGGTATTTGTTTTTACCTGGTAACCCAAGTGTATCACTAGCCAGAGATATATTTTCATGTTAAAATTTTAGTGTGTGTATTTTTGGACCATGAAGTTTTGATGGACCAAACAGAATTATATCCCTTGTGATATATTATATTTAAATCCATATACATATTTGTACTAAAATAAATTATTTTATTGAGTTTTTGTTTATTTAATCCAGATTTGTTGAGTATTATAGGTAGTGGAAGTACAAAATTTACTAAGTCTCCATTCTTGAAAAGATGGACATGAAAACAAGAAGTTAGGTTTAATGTGATAAGTTTTTCTGGGGCATATATAAAGGGTAGGTAGCATAGAAGAACCATTACTAGTGGCTGGAGTAGGAAGAGCAAGGGGAAGGCATTGCCTAGGTACTGGCAAAAATGAGCCTTGTATTGCTGCTAATAAGAAAAAGCTGATAAAAGGATAAGAGTACATGGTTGCTCTATCCTTAAGATGGCACTATAAACTCACAATTCCTATAGAGAGAGAGAATACGTAAAAATAACTGCAACCTATCCAGAAATTGCACTCAAACCTCATAATACAAACTTGAATGGTTCTTGGGTGTCTGATACTAAGTGCTTGCACATATTATTTGTATTTAATCTCTACAGCAACATAAAGAAGTATAGTCAAGTATTTGCCCCATTTTGCAGAGTAGAGTCAGAGATGTTGTAAGTGAATTGCCCTCAGTCACAAAGCCTGTAGTGGCAGAGCCAGGATTTAAACTGAGACAGCCCGAATCCAGAAATCGTGCACTTAATCACTATCACCTCTTTATAGTAATCCACGTGTTGAAAATGCAACCACATTAGAATGATCAGTTATGAAAACTATTTTTTCCCCAAGTTCTATAGTTAAATTGCACAGGAAATTATGTCCTCACCTGGGAATAAATCAGAGTCCATGTTGGTAAGTCTTAGTTGGTTGCTCTGCCCAGACTTGGGCCAGGAGGCTGGCCCTGCCCTCCCTGGTCAGATGCCCCTCCCAGGCCTCTCATAGCACCCTGAGCATGTGAAATCATGGTACTCAGCATTCAAAATTGCACTGACAGGTTTAGATCTGTTTGGCTCCCAATATGTGAGCATCTTTGCAATTCCCATGCTTGATACAATGGCTGGATCATAGATTTCTCAACAAGTATTTGCTGAACATTTTCATCTTGCACATTAAACCAGACCTTGCATCCCAGCCACCCTTTTCTCAGTCTCCTCTTTTTCACTCCCTTCTCTGCATAACTAATCTCCAACACAAACAGCAAATATAGGAGAGAAGAAAACTGTGTGAAAAAGTAGTTTCTATCTGAAATACTTGTGTGTTTAGGTGAAAATTGGAGTAAATGTAAACACGGGGTTTAAATGGTAAGTGGTACCTATTAGTATGCCTTCCTCCTAAGACATTTCTAAACCTGAGAAAACTATATTGTGCTTACTACCATCCTTTCATATTTCCATCCACATGAAATATAGTTAAATGAATGTAAATGCAACCTGGAAAGGGAGAAGAAGCTTCCAAAAAGCAAATCCTGCAAAAGGAGCATACATGAGGAAGAGTAAATTAATCTGTTCACCTTCCACCTTCTCTCTTTCTTTACAGGAACTTCAGGTTGTTTCTGAGCAATAGCTGGTAACAACTACCTCCTACCTCTCTGCCCTATGTCAGTAACTAGTTCCTAACTCTTCCCAACACAATTCTCAAAGTTGGTGTCCCAAGTAGTGTTTCTGGTTTGGCAACCTTTGGGGCAATTTTGGTAGCCAACAAATCCTCTGGAATGTGGGAACTCGGGACCTTTCACTAGAATTTGAATTAGTGCTGTGGAAGGAGTTGTCAGGAGAGTTAGATTCAGAAGGCAGTCTTATAGGGATTAGAACACAAGTTTGGCAGTGAAACAGACCCAAGTTCAAAACTAGGCCCTAGACTAGCTGCTGCACTTGAACAAATTCACCTTTCCTATTTATAATGGAAACATCCTAGATCTACTTCATGGGTTGTTATCAGGATGGTAACATGAATGAATTCATGTAAATCTCCGAACAATGCCTAAAAATAGTAAGTATTCAATAAATGTTAGCTATGATCATTACTATGGATTTATGTAATCCATTAGCAAGGAGGCTAGTGAATGACTAACTTACCGCATATTATAAACCCCTTCATATGCACTAGATATTAGGTCCTAGAGAAACGTTCTTCATTTCTTTTTTGTACTTAAAAAAATGAGCCACACCAGTCAGGACTAGTTGAGTATTTTTTCTTTTTTTTAAAGATTTTATTTATTTATTTTTTAGAGAGGGAAGGGAGGGAGAAAGAGAGAGAGAGAGAGAGAGAGAGACATCAATGTGCAGTTGCTGGGGGCTGTGGCCTGCAACCCAGGCATGTGCCCTGACTGGGAACCGAACCTGCGATGCCTGGTTCGCAGCCCGCACTCAATCCGCTGAGCTACACCAGCCAGGGCTGTTTTCTAAGTAATGTATTTAGGGAGGTTTAATGCTCTTCACTGATTAATTTATGGTAGGAATTGAAATTCTTTAGTGGGAAACCCTCCCAACTCTATCAGAAGAACGGATTTTTAAGCACACAAAGCAATAAGAGGTTATAGGCTTCGGAGTCAGAGAGACCTGACTCTGAGTTCCTTCACTTAATAGCTGTGCAATCTTAAGTTATTTTTTCACTCTTCTGAGCCTTGGTTTCCTTATTTCTGAAAAAGTTAATATTTCCAGCTAGAAGGATGTTGAAAGGGTTAAATTCATTCATTCATTCATCCTTCCTTCCATCCATCCATCCACCCAAGCAAGCAAGTATTTATTTATCGAGTACCTACTATATACCAGACATTCTTCTGGGTACTAACACTATATAAGTAAACAAAACAATCCAGAATCTGATCCTCATAACAGTTTAAATTTTGAAAAGATAAAAGGGAGTTGAGAATGTTTATGTGAAAGAAAAAACTCTTTAAAATTATTCAATCAATGTATGTAGTGCTTATGTCACTAATAAAAGGCTTCAGAAGCAGTTAATTGTGGCAGATTCAAATTAGAATCTATTTCAGTAGTAAAGATATTCTGACAGCAAAAAATAATGTAGAAATGAGTTAATTGCCAGTGAAAAGATTTTTATATTACTTTTTATTAGGTAATCTTATAATTTCAAAACAGCTCTTTGGGTATATAAACATGTATATACAATTTTCTAATGTGTAAATGAAAAGCAGTAGTTAATTATAGCTGATGGAATTTATATTACTCAAAACGTTACCAAAACATTTGTTATAAAAATCAATAAAATTGTTTAACACATTTACAAAATTTTGGGGGTGTGCACATAATTATTTTCAAGCTTGCTTTACAAAAAAAGAGTGCAGTTTCTATCCATGTGATCATAGTGACTTTCAAAAGGAGTTCAAAGGCGGAAAAAAGAAGGTAGCATTGCCTTGTAATACAGCATTAACTCATACTGACTTACCCGGGGAACACTTATGAAAGATCCTTTGTTAGCACATGTAGTAAAAATATTTAAAAATTAATACTCCATTTCTATGAATAAAACAGAAAGTAAGACTTTACATTCTTAGACTAACTTGTTACCATAAAAATTGCATTCATCTTGCCGATATGACTGACACCTCACATTTCTTTAAAAATATTTACGATATCTGAAATTCAAAACGAGGCCCACAGTCTTATTCTCCTCCCTATACATTCACTGAATGCAGATTTAAGTGAGCACACCTCATTTCGACGGTGCCCTTTGTCTGTGCACTTGAAAGGTGACTACAATATGGCACCTGTGTATTTTGAAACGGTACCCAAATTAAGATGATCTATGCAAAACCAGCAGCCTGTACTTCTAGAGACAGTTGTCATATGAAAAAAAAAAGGCCCTGAGTCAGTATTTTTTGCAAAAGCAATGAAGAAGAGTGATCTGAAGTTATTTCATAACTTATGAAATAGTTATGCTTGTCCAGTATTCATTTATTTTCATTTTGATTGAAGAGGTATGGCTTTTGCTTTGTTAGTCCAATTCGGGTCATTTCCTAATACTCAACCTCATTTAAATCTTCAGAATATCCTGATGATTGCTGAGTTGTATCTTCCACTTCTGTCAGGAGATAAATAGACAATAATAGTTTTCTCTATTTTTATTGTAAAAAAATAATTGGCATTCTTAAGATTTGAGACTGTTTCAAAATTCCTTTTCAGTTAAGCTTATTTAATTGGGAAAAATACTGTTACCTGCACAGGGTCCTGCTTGAAATTTAACATCATCGATGGCAATATCACTTCTTATCGACACTCCCCGAATGGCTTCAAAAATTATCTGAAAGATAATGAATACGTTTGACTTAGAAATACAATCATCCTGACAAAACAAGGCTGGTCAGGGGCAGATCCAGGTTGCACAGGTCTAGAAGCTGAGATTGTTCTCAGGGCCCCCTTTAAGAAAAAGAATACAAAATCACAAATTCAACTTTAGGTACAAAAGGGAATACTTACTTAGAATTTAAAGTTCACAACAAATTATTGAAGGTTCGGAGATTCAGATCCCTTTCTTCTGAGATCACTGTAGGCAATTTCCAAGAAATGCTCACCTTGAAATGCTTCCTGGTGATGACCTGATTTTCTCTCTCCCTCCCCGACTAGAATATTCTACTCCCAGCACTCACAGCTTAAGCTTCCTTAGGCTTTCCATAAATCTACTTTTGACACGGGTGGTAGGTGGAAGAATTTAATGTGACTGATGAGACCCATGTATGAACAGCAAAGCATAATGATTAAATTTACCAAAAAATCTCCCCAATGTTTCACTTATATTAAATACCATGACATCCAAGAAAGCCCAGGAAGAAGAGGAAAGCAGTTTTATGACTTTAGATCCTGAGAAGAAAATAATCAAATATTCAGGTTCTAGGGTAAATCAATTGCATTACAATCTCTAAGGCAGCCCACTGAATACTCCAGTGAGGCTAATAAAAAGTATCCAGAAGACACATTTTCTCTACTCATTTTGTATGCAAATGACTCCCCGTTGGACTAGATTGTGATTTAAAGTCAATCAAAGCATATAAAGTGGATAATTAATAAGTATATGAAACTATCTTAAAATTAATGACTCAAAGAAGCTTCAATAACAGCAGTGTGGCAAAATAACATTAATAACAATTCTAAGGACCCATTCCTAAACAAGGATCCAAATCATTGTCAAGAAGAGAGAAAAAATAGTTGTAATACATCTAGATAACAGGATATATGAATTAGTTAATAAGCATTTTGGTTTTCTGAAAAATGATAAAACCCATTATTTTGTTCACCACGTCTGCAATATAAAGTGTGATAGACCAATGACTTGATGGCATTATATTCTTAATAGTCTGTGATTGGGCTAAAACACTCGATTTCATAAAACCTCCTTTGAATTTCCTTAATATTTGAATAATAACTATTTTATAGCAGTACAATTTTGCCTTTATATTATAGATATACATCCTGTTAGTAAGTAATTGAGATTATTTAAGAATAAGATAAAAATATTATTTTTTATTTCAATTTAAGTGCTATTTTTTGAAATGGCTACTAAGCCATTAGGACATCAATACTTACTAAGCTTTTTTAACCGAGCCACTTAGTAAATGGAACTGCTATGTATTTCTTTCAGTCCAGGGCATCAAAAAACATTTACTCAGACAAAGGGCGGCATGAACAAGAAAATGTGGAGACCTGGTCTTAGCTGAGTACCTGACACATAATAATTCCTCGTAAACGTTAGGCAGTATCATAAATAAGGATGGTGGACATATTTCAGTGAGCTGAGAATCTGTCTCACACTTTGTTCCACTGGCATCACAATACAAGAAACCAAAGGGGAAAACACCTGGGAGCAGAGGAGGAAAGGTAAGCAAAGAATCTAAAGGAAGTAAAATCATTTTGTGTGTTTGATCAATAGCCGAGTTAGATTCTGCCTTCACACTTTAATAAATTCCCCCAGGCAGGAGCGTGATTGAAATTTTGCCACTTGATAATATTTCTTCCACGAGGATGATCTGATGACTGGAATGTCATTGGGAGGCCACCCATACATTCTCCATACAGGAGGAGTCTCGAACCACAGGAGCACCACAGCATTCTGAAAGTCCTCTCCACCTGCCTGCCCGCACTGATGATGAACACGCTTACCAGAATGCCAAGTGGAGAACAGATACTTATTAAAAGGAGATATTTTGGCCTTATATGTACATTGAGAATAATAGCTCATCATGTCTGTCATAGTGATATGAATTAGAGACCAGAGAGGTTTGGAGGGAATATGTTTTTAGAAATAATAATAATATCTTCATATTTTAATACTTTAAAATTTGTAAAACCCTTTCAAGTACATAATCTTATTGGACCTTCACTTAACTCTGGTGATGTCATTGTGGCAGGAATATTACCCCATTTTGAAAATATATAAATCTCAGAGAGAATGAGTTTTTTTTCTGAAAGTCACCAGTGCTTGTGACATCAAGCACTGAGTGTATTTTTGGAACTTCTGTGGTGGAAGGGAGTGTAGACAGTGGCTTAATGATACAACTTTGGAACCAGTCAGATCTGGGATCAAATTCTCACTCTGCCACTTACCAGCTGGGTGTCCAGTTTCCCCTGGCTATAAAGAGGATCTATAAGATCAATTGGAAGAACTTATGTGCAGCTCTTAGCACTGTAAGTGCCTGGCACATGGAAGATGGCCAGTCTGTTCACACAGACAGTAGGCTGTTCTGAGAAAATTAGTTCAGTCTCCACATAGTCATTTGGGAAACCTGAGGGAGTCACTAAATCCAGAAGAAAATTCCTCATGGCAGTTTTATATCTATTTCATTCTAAGCCAAAGAGAATGGTTAGAAGTCTTCCAGATTGTGAGCTGGAAATCTCTCAGGCCATTCTACACCCTTTGAACTCAAACACCAAAAGGTACCAGCCCAGATGCCTCACTACTCTGTGCTCAAAAAGCATTTGGGAGAACAAGTCACCCAGCAAATCTGGTATATGCAAGGCTCTGTACCTGAGCCCCTGGGCTTGGATGCTGGGAGTCATTCATTCCCCAGAACTCAAATCCTAGAACTCTTGTGCATCAGCATCATTGTGGAGGGGGGGATGGTTGAAAAAAACAATACTCAGGATCCACCTGAGAGACTCAGATTCATTCAGTCTAGAACAGAGATTCTGCATCTTTAGCATGTATGAGAACCATCAGGAGGGCTTATTAAGACACCTATTTCTGGGCCCCACCCCCCAGAGTTTCTGGTCAAAAGCTCTGAGGTGGGCCCTGAAAATGTGCATTTCAGGTGAGTCTCCTTTTAGGTGAATTTGCACTTTGGGTGTTGTTGCTTGTCTCAGGACCACATTTTGAAAACATCTGAGTTGGGAATGGTGCCTTGTAGCCTAACACAATTAATTCATCACCTCCGAATGATGATCAACTATAGTAGTAAGCTCCTGAGGGATCCACTTTCCTTCTGTAAATAGGCATTAAATCACTGTCAGAATAATCCTTGGGGCTATCTGGTGTTCTCTACTAAATTTCTAGACAGTTTTATCTATGCTGAGATAATGGGCCATCCCTGGATGATGGCACATCTTCCCTCTGTCACCTGTTCTTTAGCAATGCTGCACCCTGGATGGCAAAGCAACCTGGCCATCTGAGCTTCTGCAACTCCTCCCCATTTAGATCCGTAGAAAAGTCACTGTGGTCGTGGGTGGTATAAAATAAAGTCCTTATTTTTGATACCTCTTCCCAGGAAGATTTAGGCTTAGAGCAAGCAGCCTGTGGTTAAAGTTGAGATATACTGGGCCAGGAGGTTTATCAGCCAGAAGCAAAGAAGAGGAGGAAGCAGGACTTTTAGTTGAAGGTCCCTTCTGAGAATTCCTCAGAGCAAGTTCAGAAACAGTCAGGGGACTGAAGGTTACCTCCCCAGAGTTTTCTGAAACTTTGGCTCAGACTTCACCTGCTCAAACTTTGGTGAGCAGGTGAAGTCAGTGGCAATCGGGAGGCCACTGCTGATCTCTAGCCTAGCTTGGCTGCTCAGCCTTATCTCTTGGAATGTAAAAGGCTCATTCCTGTGGCTGCCCAGATTCTTTTATAGTTGAGATCCAGTAGGATGAAGGTCTTCTACAGTACAAGAAAAGACCCAGGGAGAAACCCAGGATTTAGAATTAAGACTTTCAGTTTTGCCCTGGCTTGGTGGCTCAGTCGATTGGAGCACAGTCCTGTAGACCAAAAGGTTTGGGTTTGGTTCCCCACCAGGGCACCTGTCTAGGGTGCAGGTTTGATCTCCAGTCAGGGGTGCATACAGGAGGTAACCTACCGATGTTTCTCACTCACACTGATGTTTCTCTCTCTTTCTCTTTTCCAAATCAATAAACATATTTAAAAAATTAAAAAAGAAGACTTTTGTTTTTTTCTGCACGAATGCAGACAGAGTTAAACCTCTGGACCACATACTCTAATAAACATAGGCTTATAACACAAGCCTTTGTATGTGAGTAAAGATGAGTGAACGATGCAGCTGCAACAGCTAATTAGGTAAATACCATGTTTAGAAGAAAGACTCTCTTTTAGAGATTTGCAGGACACATAGAATGTACTTGACACGCATAATGTACCAAGACAAAAATAGATACACTTTCATTGCTGGGCTGCAAAAATCACTTTGTGCATAAATACCCAAAGCTATCTCTCCCACCTAATTTCCCATTCACTGCTCAGATTTAATCAATATAGACTAATTATGTTTACTCTTAAGCAAGTACTGCCTTTATCTATGACCCTGAAAAAGAACAAAACATTCTCTTTGGTAGCAAGAAAAATGAAGAACATCAGAAGCTTGCAGGGACGTTTTCCAGTACTTGACTCTCCTCTCCTTTGTCTTACCTGGTGTTGCCTCTCACAGCTGTATTCAACCTGCACTCGGAGCCAGGAAATGCTCTGTTCACCTCTTCTTCTCCATAAGAGGAACTCTTCTCTGTCACCTTCTTTTTTCAAATAAACACTCAGCAGGCCAGTCCCTGCTCCATACATGTGGCAGAAAAAGGTCAGGCAGTGTTTCCCGGTGACTCCTCGCAGAGGCCCGGACGAGAGGTGTGCTTTCTGCCCGTACACCATGTGGGAGGCCTCGATGTACATGTAGTAGCCTTGGGAGCAATGCGAAACCAGGTATTGTTAAAAAGGAAACAGATTATATTCCCTCCTTTCTCTTTTGAGTAGTGTTCCTGGAAACGAATTAGTTATTAGATGACTTGATTATAGTACTGATAAAGGATATTATCATTTTGGAGAATATGTATAATCCAAGGAGAATACACTACAACATTTAGACCATCAAAGTATTTTTACTTAATAACTTATAATTCAGTTTAATATACAGGAGGTAATGAGTATTATGTCACTGATGTGGCAATTAACATATCAGAATTTATCCTACTAACTCATGCACAATACTCTGGAGCTTCCAGACACTGGTTTAGGGGAGGGACCATAGATTTTGCAATCAGGTAGATCTGGGTTCAAATCTTCACTCTAATATTTGTTGCCTCTGTGATCCTGGTCTAATGATTATGTTCTTTGAACCCATGTGCGTCATTTAAAAACAAGGGTTGGTAAATACCTGTGCTACAGAGTTGTGAGAGTTCGATGACATGTGTGCTATATGCCCGCATGTAATACATATTCCAATATTAACTTCCTGTCCAATCCTCTTTCCGGAAATTTTTGTGACAATTCTTTTAATCTTGAAAACATGGTTATATAACATTTAATATAATTATGTATATTTATAATATTATATATCATATACTATATAACATATATTAATTATATACTGTAATACTTTATGCATCTATTTTCCTTTCCTAATTTTAGTTTGGTTTTGAATTTACTGGCTTCAGACAGAAGCAGGGTTAGTCTGCAGGTAAATAGGGTAGTAGTGTGCTAGAACCAGTTTCCAGGGGCTCCCAAGAGTCCATTAAGCGACTTCAGTTGGTAGGTCTAAATGACCTCATGTTGGTAGTTTTAAATGGGTCACGATGAAAGTATTTACACCACAGAAATAGGACATTCCTACAAATCAGCCCTCCCTCCCCCCAAAATAGAGCTGGTTGATGTTAATTACCATCAAGTCACTGAAATAAGGCAATATATGAATAGTGATGACTGATGAAAAGTTTATATCTCTTCTACCTAAAAAAATATACACAAATATTTGCATGCATTATTATCGTCTTCTTTGCCAATGTTGATTTTCTTAAATTCATGATATAAAAAATAATTTTTACGTAGTGCTATATCTCTCACTATTTCATGCAGGCATTAATGGATATAAATCAAGGGGGGAAGTAAGAGATCCCAAATAATGCATGTAAATGAAGTGGTTGCTAGGTATCTTTCTTTATAGTTAAAGTTTAATCAACAAGCTCTAGCATTTCCCAAAATGCAGTGTTTGAGATTCCCCAACCAGAACTCATCAGAAGCTCTATCTATGCTCCTTCAAAGCATTCTTCCTCTCCCTTTCCCCAATTTCCACAAATAGATCTGAGAAGTCCTACAGGCTATTAATAGGGTGGGAGACAGTCCTGCCCAATTCAGTCTTACAGAATTGTGTGCACTGTGCAACTCCTTCCCCCAGTAAAGTTATCATCTGTAAAACTCGACTGTCAGAGCCCTGGGGTGTGGCCTTCATTGCAACCAATCATCCCCATGATCTCCTTTAAAACTTAGGAAAAATACTGTCCATATTTCTGGAGTGCTCACCAATTGCACCCTTGTTACTAAAACCAGTGATCGGTTTTCAGTCCTTGCCATTCTTGTGCTAACAGTAACATGAGACATAGTAGATCACTTCTGCCTCCTACAAGTACTTTCTTATCTTGGCTTGCAGGACACTGTACTCTCCTGGTTTTTTCTCACATCTCACTGGTCACTCCTTTGCTAGTTAACCTTTCTTCTTTCTTCAGAATCCAACCTTTCTTTTCTGCCCTGTTGACCTGGGGGTGCTCCAAGATCCAGTTCTCAAACTTCTCTATTCCCACTCACTCTTTTGATCTTATCTTGTTTCATGGCTTTAACTGCTACATTTGTTGTCATTTCTCAAATTTAAATTTCCAAATCTTTACTGAAATCCAAACTTGTTTATTCAAACTGTGTAATGGCCATCTTCACTTATCGTCAATTAGACATCCCAAACCAAACATGTTCAAAACTAGACTCCTAACACCTTCACCTTAAAACCTACTCCAGCCTTTCTAGTTGGCCAGGCCCAAACCTGGGAGTCAGGTACCACTCCTTGTCTCCTCTTACTCTCCACATCCAGGCTGTCAGAATTCCTGTTGGATCTAGCTTCAAAATATGCCTAGAATTCATTCATTTTCCTTCTTCCCACTTTTAGTGCTTCCTCCTGGTCTGAGCCACTACCATTTCTCACCTGGATAAATACAACACTTCTCAAATAGTCTGCCTGCTTCTACCCTTGTTTTCTGCAATCTAACCTCAACCTCAACATTGCAATCATAATTCTTTAACTTCATTACTTTCATTCTTTCAGTGGCAAGAAAATTGCTACATGAGAAGCATGATACACCTTCTTAACAAAAGCTAAAACTTACCACTTGTGTGTTAGAAACTTTTCATTGGCTCAGTATTTCACTCAGAGTAAAAGCTGGAGGCCTGACAATTACCTTTAGGGCTCCATCCTATAATCTCCTGCCCATTCTCCTACCTCTCTGCTGCCCACCACCTTCCTCTCCTGCTGTCTTTCACTCTGTGTTTTGTGGTCACACTGGCCTGGAATATGGTAGGTATACTACCGCATCAGGGCCTTGGCATGTGCTAATCCCTCTGCCTAGAATGGCTTTCCTCCCATGAACTCAAGTCTCATTCTCTCACCTCTAAGTCTTTGCTCAGCTATTACCTTCTCTACTAGGCCTATTTTGACTACACTATTACAAACTGTGATCCTCATCCTTTGGCATTCCTCATTCCCAGCACCCTAATTTATTATTTCCCACAGCATTTAATTGCCTCTTAATATACTATATAATTTTCATTATTTTTTATCTTTGTCTGTTGCCCTCCTCTAGAATACACTAAGGCAATATGTCTGAGTTTACTTTGCTATTGCCACTATGCCCCCTGATCCTAGAACAGATCCTAGAACATAAAAGATGCTCAAAAAATATTTGAATAAACAAATGAATCTATTTTCTCCCACAGTGCTAAGGCACAAACCACACTGAACACTGCAGAACACAGGACTCTCTACCAAGACCACTCCAGTCGTGGGAGAGCCTTGGCGATGAGACGTACACTTGATGAGGACGCTCTAAGACAAAACCAGCACGAGCCTGAGTTTTGAGAAAATTAAAATCATAGCAAAGCAAACTTTCTCAGACTGGTTCCGTACCAGCTGATATATTTTTTCACCAAACACACATAAGATAATTACTTTCATTCTTTCACTGGCAGGAAAATTCCTACGTGAGAAGCGCTGGGGTTTTGGCACTTTCAGCAATAAAGGAAACTTTTATTGTTCTTTCCTTTAAGATTTTCGAACTTAAGCTAGGCTAGATATAAACAAATACAGATATATATAATCCTGATAGAAGGGTATAGTTAATATAATTCCATGAAAATAAGGTCAAAGCATGAAATGACCATTTACCACCCTACTACACACAAAGATACCCCATTCTATTCTATGCACAGTCAGTGGCACAGTGGATTGAAACCCTACCTTAACAAGTGGAACCTAATCAACAAAACAAACAAACAAACAAGCAAAATAGAACCAGAGACATGGAAATAAAGAACAAACTGACAGTGACCAGAGGGGAGGGGGATAACGGGAAAGGAGGTGGGACAGGGCAAGTCAAGGAACATGAATAGAGGGCTCATGGGCATAGACAATGGGGGGAACTGACTGGTGGGGGTGGGGCAGGGCAGGGGATAGCAATGGAGTGGGGGGGGGAGGTGGGACAACTATAATTGAACAATAATAAAAAAATAAAGAAATCCTATCTTCATGCATGCTTAACCTAAAAAACCATTTTCTCCAAGAATGATTCTTAAGGCAACAAAAAGAAAATCAAAGAAAAATAACTTTTGCACCTGGCTTTGGGAATTCTAAGTTAAGGTAAAACATTCAGTTGGGGGAAAGAGAGGAAGGTTCCTCTGAAAGATGCTGTCACGGGGAAAATGGCAAGTAGAACCTACTGAGGCCTAAAACATGACCTTTTCCCAATGCAAAGAAAGCAATGGATCCATCATAAGTGAGAGATGCCCCAAGAGGTGTGTTTTGTCTAGTGCTAACAATATGAGTCCCAGCCAGAACTGGTCTGAGGCCCTGGGGGAGAGAGGAAAGCTCTAATCCCCTCTAGGATTGCCCAACTGAATCTTTCTTTCATGAGTACAATGCACTGACCACTTAGACCTAAACGCGCAAGCATTCATTACTCGTGATGCTTTTACCTCCCTCACGCACCTGTGGTCTCGGCTTTCTGGCTGAAGTCTTTACCTGAGGTTTCCAGTTCCAGAGATCTTTGTGTTTGGTACCATGAAGTATGAAATAAATCTCCTGAGCTGTTGGATCTGGGTAATTGTGCTGCTTTGGGCAGAGGGGTGACAAGGGGGGAATGTTAGCACAACTGTCTTTCTGGGGCACTGACACCAGCCTACTTTTCTTGTGCAATGTTGGCCTTCCCAAAAATACTTCAGGGATGTAGTTTCTATTTTAAGCACATACATATATTCTGGAAGGCAGTACTGATTTAGACCAATCTAGACCAACATCTATACCTACAAATAATTGTAACGTATTTGTTGGCCAATCAGAATTTGTCCTCCTAAGACACAAACCAATTATTCCTCTTGATTCCAGATGTTTCTCTTTTTGACTTGCACATGACAGTTCCTTTCCCTGGAAAAGATCAGAGCTTCCTGGGGAGCCAGTCTGGTTCACATGTGTTGGAAAGCAGAGAATAACCCCATGTGTTGACAAGCTTTGCCACATTACTACTCCAAATGTTGTCGGTCCCAGCAAACAAAAGCTCTGAACGGAAGCCAGAGAGCCCCAGCATCAAAACCTCAGACCAGCTCACGTGTTCCTGCACACAGAGGATTCCAGGCTATGGAAGGGATTATTAACTGGAAAAAACAAATCACTTTCTCTCTGTGGGTCATTGTTTAACATTCAGGATGAGGGTTCTGATGGGTCCACGGGGGATCAGGGTCCCATCTGTTTGTTGCACAGCAACGGTGCTGTATTGAGACACACACCATACTCATCATCTGGAACAGTGAAGCAGTTGTCCTCTGGTCTTGCCGCGCCCTTTCTCTGGGGCAGGGAAGGAGCCCGGGTGGCCTGTGCAAGGCCATGTGGAATGAACAGCTAGCTATCCTCATTAAGCTGGAAGAGGATCTAAACAACCAGGGGAAAAAGATGTTTTTGGGAAGAACAACAGCTAAATGTGTCTCTAAAACTGCATTTTACCATACCTTTTAAATAACTTCTAAAGTTTGTCATAAATGAGGAGCTATTGTTGAAAGGGTATGAAGCTGCAGCTTTGGAAAATGAAAATATTCTTCAGGTGGAGTATAGTGGTGATGCTTGGACAACCATGTGACTGGATTCAATGCCACTGGACTACTATACAATTAAAAAAATTAAAATGGCCCTGGCTGGTGTAGCTCAGTGGATTGAACGTGGGCCTGCGAACCAAATGGTTGACAGTTCAATTTCTAGTCAGGGCACATGCCTGGGTTCCAGGCCAGGTCCCCAGTTGGGGGCATGTGAGAGGCAACCACACATTGATTCTTCTCTCCCTTTCTCCCTCCCTTCCACTCTATCTAAAAATAAATAAATAAAATCTTTTTAAAAATTACAATGGTAAATTTTATAGAAGCCTTCTCTGTGTAAGTAGGATCTGACATTATCAGAAACTTTCATGATAAGTTACTGAAAGGTTGGACACTGGAGATGTGGACAGTCTGGTACGAATCAGGTGGTTACAGACTAGGTGGCTCACATCATTACAGGTCTATCAACTACCAAAGTTCTTATAAGACAAGGACTTGAATTAGATTGCTGTTAAATTTCAGCTATATAACTAACACATTAAATGTATAGCTTTGATTTTTCTTTTGTCTCACAGCACAATTTTATAAATAAATGTCATTTGGCATTTTAATGTAACATTGGTATTTCTATCACACAAGAAGAGAGTACTCTTAGAAATAAATGGCTTCTACCTTTACTTAGTAGCATGTTGGAATAGAATTTAATTGCCAGAAATCCACAAGATGCACCAAAACACTAAACAGTACCAGAAAAGAAACTGATGATGTCTCTTTCTCTGGAAATTGTTAAAAAAATAACGAAGAGCTGCTTTTCCAAAATGAAGTTAGGGCAGCAGAAATGGAGGACTCGACTTTTAGTCTGTGTACTGGTGAACTCAGTGAGCTAGGAAATACTACACAGAAGTCATTTCTTACTAATCTGGGTAGTTATCTGTTAATTTATGTATTCTACTATCTTTTGGCTGCAAACTTTCTGTTAACCCCAGGGCAATGAAAACAATTGTTTTTTTTTTAAAAATTGTGACAGCATGATATCACATAAATGTTGATAAAATTGCAATACCCAATAAAACCCTGGAAATTTGTTAAGTCTTTGTCTGTATGTCTTGTAAAGAAATAGCAACTGTGTCAGGAACTTGCTTATTCTGCCAGGATAGCACTGCTCAAGCAGGTAGTGGCTCAAATCTGGGGACTCCTGCCCATCTCAGTTCAAGTTGGGGTCCATCTGTCACAAATGCCTTTACGATTTTTTCAAATAAGAAACCACATGATGGGGCTGGAATTTTTTTGTCTTTGTTGCTGTTCTACTAGAATGGCATGTTCAACTAGATGACTGACAGAAACATTGGAAATGTTTCCCAAAGTTTAGTCACACAAATACCAGGTTCATGCTATTATTTTTGTTGACCCTCATTCTACCTATGCTATCATTCACTTCATAATTTTCTTTAAGGAGATTCTGTTTTTATTAAATACATTTATTCAAATAAGAAACTTATTAGCATGAAAACAGAAAACTACTATAAATCATGAAATAATGGTTTTGATGTATTGATTATGTATTTTTCTTTTAGATGGATATTGCTATCAAATTTTTTAAAATGTTCGTTCATTTACCCAGTAGTAGTTTGGAAAACATTGTTTTAATGTCTACCAAACTACTAAGTCATTTTACTTGCAATGATAGGCCATGATTTTCTATTTATAAAAACACAAGTGGCGCAGAAAATGAGTCCAAGAAAGTATCACAGAGATAAATATGATATTTTATAAAAGACTTACTAATTGTAAAATTAGAAGTACTATTCATTTCAGTGGAGCTTATATAGTATCAAGCCTTTTCACAAATATAATGTCAGTTAGTCATCATAGCAACCCTCAGAGATTAGCAGGACATCCACTGTTATCCTTATTTTACATCTGAGGAAACCAAAGCTCGGGATAGTTATGTGACTGTATCCTGGTTATGTAGGCAGCAAGTGGCAGAGTCAGCTCACTCTTCATCCATTTTTCTTTCCACTAGAGCACACCATGCTACCCCTTAGAACTCAGAAAGGTTTACTGCATCGCCAGTTAGTGAGTCAGGAACTATAGTTCCCTCGGCATTGGTACAGATGAGGATGCGTTCATTTTGACAGACACACAATAAACTGTTATATCTACATGGTGGCTTTTCTGAGTCTCTCTTTTTATTTAATTGGTCTACATTTACTGATCATCTAATGCAGTTGTTTATAAAGCAGCTTTGAATGCCTCTCCTCCTTCTATTTTCTTCTTGCATATGTTTTCCAAGTATAAATTGATAGGCTTTAAGGATGGGTAGTGAAAAGGTAGAATGCAGTCTACAAGTACAAGTATATCCTTGAAAGTCCCAGAGTGCATTCCAAAAGGATTCTGTTAACACCAACACCAAATAAATACCCTCCAGTCATCATGGAGAAAGATAGCATGTTGCTGGTCCACAGTCTGAACCTATTACTTTACTAATGTATAGGATAGGAAGTTCTGCCATTTTTGTACCCTGCCATTATTTTACTGCTTGTATTTGAAAAAGACACATAGAAAAGATTCAGAACTAAATGCAAAAATAGCATTAAATCAACAAAGCAGAAAATAGAATATCCTTTTTTGGATGTAATTTCATTATTGTGTAAATTGTACATCTAATCACAGACAAGTATGCTGTCACTATCCCAGGATCCATGCAGATAATACTTAAAACTCCCTTGAATGACTTTCAGTGTTTTAATATTTAAAATGTGTATGAGCTTTAGCTGATTTATAAGATCCTATCTATCTGCAACATCCTATAAATCTATGAACTGTTAGTACTTGTTGAGTCAATTAAAATTTTCTTATTATTTTAGACTATATTTCCTGTTGAGCAGAAATTCCAGTGAAATTCAGCTAAGCAACACTGAATTTACTATATAAATCATCTAAAAAAAATGAGGTTATTGTCAAGTGGTTCCCACAATAATTAAATAAAAAAGATATTTGCACTACTTTATTACCATGATAGTTGTCCCCGATATTTATTACTCAGGATTGAGACTTATAAAGAGAAGGAAGGAGAAAATAACATAGTCTTTCAGGCAGTTTATAGCCAAAGGCAGTATACGTGTAAATTTTAGTACTCTCCTCATATTACCCCTCGCCAAAGAATAGAATACCATACAATAACATAATCTCAGATATAGCAAGAACTTGGGTAGAACAGCTAGAAATATCAACAAAAGAATGCAGTTGAAAGAAGCCAGAGACACAGAGATTTCATACAAAACACCATGATTGGTTGGTTCAGTACAGAAGAAAAGAGTAAATGCTTTCAAATTTTGAGTACTGTACAATAATCATGTTCTTAAATACGTGATACTAAAAAATGTAATACCAGAGACATCTCCTTCTGGTTATGCTGAGTAACCTGTAGCAGACCTATATTTCTGCTGAGAAAAACTAGAAATATATATATATCAAACACCACCTGTTTTAAAGCTATAAGAGAGCTTCCCAAGCAGCAAGGACATGAGAGGCCAAGATCCCAGGGGGAAAAGGAAGGTCAGCAATGTGAGCTCCACATTCCTCAAGCTGTTTTTCCCCTTGGGGAATTTGCCTATTTGGTTCAGAAGCTAAGTGGAGAGCTGCTAATAAGAGGCAGAGACCCAACAGATCTTTCTGGGTTGGGAAGACAGTAACTGAAGTTCAGGGCTGCCCAAGCAGTCAGGGCTTGAGAGCCAAGTTTTGTGAGAAAAAAGAGGCAAAGAAAAGTGACCCCATTACTTGACAATCTTCTGTTGAGGCATGTTCTGAATTCTTAAGTTTCAGAGGGCAAGGGGCAAGAAGACAAATGTGAAAAATAAAGTATGGTTTTCAGCAATCTCATCAGCTAAAGACACAAAAATTGAAGTTCAGGACATACTAAAGAGACAGTCTCCTAATAAAACCAGAGGTTGATCCAGCAAAGAGAACAGCACCACCACCTCAGGTTAGTCAGTTCTGGTCAGACTAAGGTGACTTGCTTTACTCAGGTTGGCTACTTAAGAATAGGTTGAATGTCTCTAGAAGAAAAAACACCACCAATAATTCCATAAGTTGTTACTCACAATGTCCAGTACTCAATCAAAATACCATATATTTCAAGAAACAGAGCCAAAGTGGGAAAAACAGACAATAAAAACAGAACCACATGTGACAAAGATATGCAGTTATCACTTAAGGAATGTGAAATAACATTAATAATTTAATATGATAAGCATTTAATAATATGTTAAAAAAATACATGGCAAGATGGAGAATTTCACCAATGAACTTGAATCTATTAAAAAGCAACAAATCAGGGGAGGGGTGTGAAGTTTTTGGAATGGCAGGGTCAGAACCTCTGAAAATCTTGGTGATGTTTTTTCCTCCAGAGAGCATAAAAGCTATGAGAACATTGGCAAAAAAAAAAAAAAAAAAATAGTCGAAGCAACTCTTTCGGTACTCTGGAAATTAACTAAAGGCATGTACAACATAGGAGTGTTTATTCAAGAAAAATGAATAAATCTTGCTAAGAATGGTTAGCTTTTAACTTGTTCTAATCCCATGTTTATCTCTTCTACTTCAAGAATGACTTGAAAACCAAGAGCTTTACCACTAAGGTATCTGTGAAAAGCAGTAGCCCACAGCCACGGTTAAGGGGCAGAACAGGAACACAGCCCACCAAAACCCTAACCCAGAAAATTGTCAGTATTTGGCCTGTTTGGCAGCTCACTGAGAAGTTCCATTCTCAAGGCTTGTCTTCATTAACCTGATTGCGGTAAACCATACTCTGTATGAATAGCCCTTATCTCTAGGGCATCTGTTAAAATAATTAGTTAAACAATTGTTTAATATTGCAACTGCCTGAGGTGACATGAACAATTGAATTGGGCCAAAATGTTTTTAAGAAAATAAATTAGGGAATGGGAAGTCTGTGCGGGGCTTTGCAAAGCTCCAAAATATTCTTGGCTGTCTAGAAAACCACCTACCTGGGCAGAGCTCTGCACACCCAGGAGAGAACTGAGAAGGTCCCAGTCTATCACCTCTGGCTGACTTTGAGGCTCTGCACAAGCAGGAAGTGAAGACTCGGACAGAGTCGTAAACTACCTGCTGGGCCATGGAAAACACGTCCCAACACGCAGAGCACTCTTGCAAGGGCTACAAGACATACTGGTTCAGGGTATTTAAGGAAAGTCTCTCTTCATCATTAGTTGATGATTAAGCTAACTGAACATATTCTTCAATGGCCACACATAACAACAAATTCGGACTCTATATAATTAATCCAGGAAAGTCCCTAAGCAAGCAAACAGTTACAATAACAACAACAACAACAAGACAATAAAAAGCAACAATGAACAAATCCTGGGGTGGAACTACCACATTGTATTATTTTAAATGTTCAGTTTTCAACAAAACTTATAAAACATACAAAGTACCAGGAAATTATGGTCAATACACAGAAAGAAAAAGCAATCATAGAAACTCTAAGGAAATCCACACATTGAACTTATAGACAAAGACTTTAAGCCAACTATTATACATTTGTTCAAAGAATTAAAAGAAATAAAGTCTAGATTATTAAAGGAAAATATGAAAAAGATGTATCACCAAATAGAGGGTATCATTAAAAAGAGAAGTTTAAAAAAAAACAACTAGAAATTACAGATTTAAAAAGTACAGTAACTGAAATGAAATATTCACATGAGAGGCTCAGTGGTAGAATGGAACTAGCAGATAAAAGAATCTGTAAACATGAAGGCAGGTCAACTGAAATGATCTAATCTGAGGGGAAAAGAATAAAGAATGAAAAATGAATGGAGCCTCCAAAGCCAGTGGGACAGCATCAAGTGTACCAACATATAAATGCATACTGGGAGGCCCCGAAGGGAAGAGAGAGAAAAATGCATAAAAAGAATATTTTAAAAAATAATGGACCAAACTATTTCAAACATGATTTTTTAAAAATGTTACTCTATACATCCAAGAAGGTCAAACAATTCCAAGTAGGATAAACTCAAGGAGATTCACCCCTAGAAAAATCACATTTAACTCTTGAAAGACAAAGACAAAGAGAATTTTGAAAACAAGAGAATGTAACTCATCATGTACACGGAATCCTGAATAAGATTTAAGATTAACAGCTAACTGCTCATCAGAAACTAGAAAGGCCAGAAAGAAGCGAGATGGCATACTTCAAAAGTGCTGAAGGAAAACAGAATTTATATCAAGCAAAATCATCCTGAAAAAAAAAGGAGAATTTAAGACATTCCCAGACAAACAAATACTGACTCAAAACCTACTAAAGGGAGTCCTACAAGCTGAAAGGAAGGAATACTAGATCATAACTCAAATCCTCATGACAAAATAAGATCACTAATAAACTATATAAATATAAATGACAGAACAAGTATATTTTTGTTTCCATCTCTTACATGTGATTTAAAAGACAAATGCATGAAGCATAAATTAAAAACTTGTGTATGAGTTGATAACATGTAAACATATGACAAGAGAGTATACAAAGGAGGGAGGAGGGAATGAAGCCAGGTCTTGTATACCATGAAATTAAATGAATATTAATATGAACTAGGTTACTTTAAGATATTAATTTTAATCTATAAGACAACACAAAAATAATTAAAAATATATATATTGTTAAAAACAACAACAACAGAGGATTAAAATGGTATATTGGAAAATATCTATTGAACACAAAGGAAGGTATTAATGGAAGAATAAAGGAACAAAGGCATAATATATACCAAAACAAATAGAAAAATGGCAGTCATAAATTCTACCTTATTGATATTTACATTAAATGTAAATGGACTAAACACTCTAATCAAAAAGTCAAGATTGGTAGACTAAACTGTTTTTTTAAAAGATCCAATTATATATTTTCTCCAAGAGACACACTTTAGATTCAAAGACACAAACAGGTTGAAAACGAAAGCCTGGGAAAAAATATACCATTCACACAGTACCCAAGAGAAAACTGGGGTGGCTATAATAAACTCAGACTAAATAGACTTTAAACAGTGAGATACCACTTCACACTCACCTGGATGGCTGTAGTTAAAAACAGAAAATGAGTTTTGGTATTGGAACCCTCATACACTGCTTGTGGGATGTAAAATGGTGCAGACGCTTTAGAAAACAGTCTGGCCATTCCTCAAGTGGATAAATGTATAGCTATCATATGATGCAACAATTCTACTCCAGGGTATATACCCAAAATAAATAAGAGCATACATAAAAACATGTACACAAATAACATATCATCATTATTCATGATAGCCAAAAAGTAGAAACAACCCAAATGTTCATCAACTGATGAGTACATAAACAAAATGTGGTTTTTCCACACATTGGAACATAATCACAATAAAACCAAATGAACTACAGATTCAGGCTACAACATGGATGAGATCTGAAAAAAATAAGTGGAAAGATAAGAAAACAAAAGTCAGTTACGGCAGACCACATGATTTCATTTATATTAAAGGTCCAGAATAGGCAAATCCATAGAGACAAAGCAGGTGGTTACCCAGAGACAGGAGGTGATGGGGGTGGGGGGAAGAGTTGGGGAGGGAGTGGGAGTGATTGCTAATGGGGACAAGGTAGTTTCTTTCTGAGGTAATAAATATTCCAGAATTAGAAAATGATGATGGCTGCACCAGTTTGTGAATATACTAAATACCACTTAATTGTATACTTTATATTAGTGAATTGTATATATATGTATTCTATCTTAATAAAACTAGTACTTAAAAAATATCAGCTAGTGGAAGGGAGGGAGGTTAGGGGGTGGAGGGGTTGAGCAAAACAGAAAGAAGACTCGAACATGGACAACAGTGTGGGGGGAGAGGGGTGTAAGGGGTAAAAGGTAATGTAAAAAATATAATAAAGATCAAACAATAAACTATAAATAAATAAATTAAAATAAAAATAAAGGCAAAAAATAAACAAATGGAAAATCTAGAACTGAAAGGTAGAATTACCAAAATTAAAAGGAAAATCAATCAATGAGTTTCTAATATACTGGACACAGTTAAAAAGATGTTCAAACTAAAAAGTAGGTAATAGAAAATACGCAGACTAAAAAATAAAAAGCGAAAAGAAGTATTTGTAGCAGAGCATAAAGGACATATAGTGCCAAGTGAGAACTCGCGCTATACGTGTGACTGGAATCTCAGAACGAGAGAAGGGGAATGAGATAGAGGCAAGATGTGACAAGATAGAGATCAAAGATTTTTGCAAACTGATGAAAGACCACAACCAAGTTCAATGAACCCCAAAATGGAATAACTGCAAGGAAGACAATGCACATGCATGTCATTCTAAAACATTAAAGACCAAACAAACATAACAAAAATATTAAAAGCATCCAGAGGATAAATGTACACTTTCAAGGGACGACTGACCAGCAGGAATGAGAGAAGCCTGAAGACGACTAAACAATATCTTTAAATGTCTGATTGAAAAAATTAACCATAAAATTAGAATTCTATTCTCAGCAAAAATACCTTCTAATATGGAGGAAAAATAAAGACATTCTCAGACAAACAAAAACTGAGAGAATTCATCATTAGCAGATTTACACCAATAAAACAAAAAACTAAATGCAGAAGAAAATACTTTTGGCAGAAGAAAATCATTTCCTACAAAAAAAAAAATTCAAGAGACAAGCATGGAAATACAGAAAGGAATGAAGACTAATGTAATGGGGGAGTATGTGAGTAAGTGTAAAAAAAGACCAACCCAGTAATATCCTCTGGGGTTTAACATGTGTAGAAATAAAACACAAGACAAATAGTACAGCAACCTTTAAAAGAATAAGACTAGTAAAATACTAGTAGAATAATAAAGAAGTAAATGTAAGTCCAAAGGTATTAGTAATTACCTAAAATAGTAATGATCCAAATAAGTCCAATTAAAAGACAAGATTGTGAGACTGGATAAAGTATGAAACTCAACTAATGCCAAATACAAGAGCCATATTATGCATAAAAAAGTATATAGAAAGTTTGAAAGTTTAAGGATGGAGAAAGAAACACAAATACTAGTAACAGAGCTGGTGAAGTGATGGTAATATCAGGCAACGTAGACTTAAAAATAAGAAGTATTACTAAAGAGAAGGGGATATTTCATAATAATAGGACAGTTTGTCTACCACAGATATAATGATTATAAATTTGCATATGCTTAATAACATTGCTCCAAAATAGTATATATAAGCAAGAAATGATGGAACTACAAGGAGAAACAAATGAATTCACAATCATAATGGGAAAATAATATACCTCTCAACTGAATAGATTAAAAAATCAGTAAAAATATAGAAAATATGAACATGATTACGAGCTAGATTCAATAACACGTATATAGACCACTACACTCAACAACAACAAAATATACATTCTTTTCTGGTACACATAGAACATTTACCTAAATTGACTACATGTTGGATAATGAAGTATCTCAACTAACTGCAAAGGACTGAATTCACGAAAGGTATAAATGGATGAGCTTTCCATCTCTGTCCAGGCGGAGTCACACATGCATGCCCCCTCCCAGTCTGCCAGTACATTCTCTGTACTAGACTTCAGTCCTGGCTCCAGTTTAGATCACCATTTTTCTTCTTTAAACGTTCACCACTCTCTCTTTTTTAACCTACTTCTAATTAAATTATCTTCATGTGCATATCTTTGTAAGCCCATTTAACTCCTCTTTACAGCAAGATACATAAGCAACATAGTAAGTGGAAAGAACAATTTTACATGCACATATTGAATTATTTAGCCCATGTGTGTAGAATCATATTTGTAGTACATTCTAGTCACAAGACATAAATTTGCACATTTCAAAATTCAGTAACTACCCCTTAATGTGCTATTTTAGGTTTCCTTAGGAAACAGCACCTTGTGGCATAACTCACCTACCCCAGTAGTGTGGTCTCCCTTTGGTCCTGTGTAGGAGGTGGGAGTTTCTCCCCTCCTCCTATGCCAGCTGCTCCGGTTTCTTCTCTCCTGAGTAAAGTCACATTCATCGTGTTCAAAAGTACACTCTCCAGGTGGAGGTGAAAGCTTCTCTGCAAGGAAATAGCCAGTGCTGCAATTAATGAGGCACTTCCAATGAACATTTGTTCCATGGCTCTCTGACAGCCCACTCTGCATGTATGAGTGTCATCGGGCCATATGCCATGCACATGAGGAGGGAGTCCCCACTACCCAGCAGCCCTCCAGCTGTTGCCTCTAGCTAGAGCCTAGACTCCACTGTGGGTCCTGCCAAAGGCAGAGATCAGGAATCTAGACCAAAAAGTATTGGATTACTTTGAGAAAGAAACGCTGTCTGACTTGTGAATTTTTTCTTGTGAATGTATTTACAAACTCTATAAATTGACAGTATGCTGTCCTTATGGAAATATGGAAAATAATAAAATTCACAATGCAGGATCTATCTCCAGAAACACAGAATGACTGCAGAGAGTCCTCAGAACAGCGCCACAGTTGCTCAGTTGCTCAGGAGGAGGGGAAGAAGGAGAGAGAGCTCAATGTGCTTCTAGAGGCATAGCTTAGTTTGTGTGGAGCAGATCACTCAATTTTTCTGTACATCCACATTCTTATCTGTGAGGTAGGAATATTAATTACCCTATAGGGTATGAAGATTAAATGAGATGATATATGTCAAGTTTTGGGAACATGGGGTTTCCAATAAATATTAGCTAAATTAATATTAAAATTTGGTGTTTTTCTACTTGGAACCTTATTTTTCATTTCTAAAAACAAAGTTTATGTCTTTGGATGCTATCTTCAATAGCTTTAATAGTTATTAGCATTAGAATGGGGCCACCTCCCAACTTACTTGGGACTTCTCCTTTGGCCAAACTTGGTTGGACCTTCTACATTTGATTCTTAGCAAATTTCTCTCATAAATAGGCTGTACTTCATATCTCTTGCATGATAATCATTTTACTTCATTTTATTTTGCTTATTAGTACAAGCTAATGAAGCCTCATTCTCTTTTCTACATCATGAGTGCAGGGATTTTTATCTTGTTCTTCCTTGTTTTGTCCTCACAGTGCCTGGCAAGTCGAGCGACAAAACAAATTGTCTTTTAATTAAATAAACACGGAGATTATTCTCCAGTGCTGGACTGCTACCACCATTAGCAGTGGTAATGTTTGTTAAAGAAATGGATACCCGTGACTTAAGATGCATTGGTAATCAGTAGACACAGACCAATGACATGGTTTGAGGTGTCCCTCGTTTTCTCATTACACATAAGGCCCCGCACATAGCTGCCACCTTTACTTTGTCACCATCGTCAATGCTGGGTCCACTGTTCTGTTGTCATTTAATTCACTTGCAACTCCTTAATTTATTATTATTTTAAAATTACAAGGTGGGGCAAAAATAGGTTTACAGTTGCATGAGAGATAATTTATTATTATGTTATTATCTATTAATTAGTGTGTTATTTTCTGTATAAACAACTGTAAATCTACTTTTGCTCCACCCTGTATATGTTTTGTGTATTATCTATATAATAACAATTTATTCACTGTTGCTTGAAAATCTGCATTTTTGTGTAAGACAATGACGATAAAAGTATCAATAGTAATTATAATAGGAGATATTTGTTTTTCAAGCTCAGTTTGGTGCCAGGTCCTAGGCTAGAGAACTTCTATGTACTATCACCAGTATTTAGGCAGGTATTACTACTTCTCTTACAGATGAGGATACAGGGGTCAAGTCACGTGGACAAAGTCACACACTGCATTTGAACCTTCACTTCTAAATCCCACAGCTCTGTAGAAAGGCATTTCTGGCAAGAAAAGCCAGGGATAGACTAGCCCAGACTGTGTGTATGTTGTATGTTCTTAGAGAAGCAGGAAATATCTTCTATAGGCCAGGAAGACAAGGAGAGCTGAAATGATGGCTGTCTTACCTGGAGACCAGCAGCTTCCCAATTCTACTGTAATGTCATCCAGGGCCACGAGTCCACAGTCCCAGAAACTTTTGCAAAGGCTCATGAAAACCACCTGTGATTCAGAAAAACAGAACGATGAATTCTGTTGACTAAAAATGGGAACCTCTTACAACTTGGGATTTACTTAGCACAACAGGTACAAATAAACAAAGGGCAGACCCCCTGCATTGTCTATATGAAGAACAGATCACACTGGCATGAGTCGGGGGGAACCATTATATATAACCCTGGAATCGCCTCTACTGATTTTTATAGCAGAGTCAACCTCATAATGATATGTTGTGTACATTAATGCTGAAGTGACTTTGTGTTCTTTAAAGAACTGAGGGAAGTGGGTTAACTGGGTGGCAAAGGAAAACCCATTAGGTTTTAAATATTTTCCCCAGATAATCTATAAAGTGCATGCAGAGTGATGGTGTTCCAAGCCTTTTTACAAACTCTTCCAGTACAAACACTATTGATTTTCTGAAATGACTTTGTGGCACTGTGCTTCATTCATATTGTGAATGAAGTCCCCATGATTTGCCTTCTGGGGACTTAGAGTCCATTCCCGTCCCACCCTCCAAATATCTATGCCCCTGGGATGGTATTGCTAATAAAAGCCTAAATGCAGTTATTTTATCAGACCAAACATTTTTTTACTGTTGTATGTAAAGGAAAATCTATACCATAAATTATTAAAGTCATTATGCAAGAGAGAAAAAAAGTCTTGGATTTGTTTTCATTGGACCAATTTAAAGTCTACTTTTCATATGTAGGAGATATAGCGCTTTTCGAAACATTTAGATTTCCGCTGTACTTTGTGGTTTACAAAGCTGCTTGGGACGTATAACCTGATGTTTAATTAGGATGAGGTTATTCGATCCACATTCAATTCTCAAATCCAAGTCTTAACTCCAAGACAAAGGGAGATATAACAGAAGCTGAAACCAATATCATAAATGAGAACATCTGATTTTTTAGGTTATACTATCCAGTGGGTTATATCTTAAATTCATCCACGTTATCAGTAGGATCCCTCAATTCTTTGATGATGACAGCCATCAGAATATAGAATTTCTTTAAAGAGAAATTTAAAAAATCATGACAGTTTACCAGTATGCAAAATATAAAATGTCTTAAGCCAAGATCTTCAGCATAATTACTAATTGTAAGATGTGTGAAACTTTACTTGGGCTATGTTTATATTGTTGTAAATGATAAAAAGGATAGTTTGGAGATGTGACTATATAACTATATACATTTAAGGAAAAAAACTAACCCTGTTAATTTTCTCATCTTTGGAGATTCTGGAGAGTTTGCAAGTTATTGGAACATGGGAAATATTTTACTTGCAGGAGTGATGCCTGGGAACTTATTTGCAAAGCAAAGGTCTGTGTCATCAACCCTGAATGCAATTATATTTTATTAGGAGTTTTTATTGTTATATGAGAAGGAATAGCAATCTTTCTCATAATTTACTTAATTAATTATGCTGCAGAGAGAAAAAGTCTTGACTTCCTGTCCTTTTGGAGGCTTTAAAGTCTATTTTTCACAAGAATAGTGAAAAGTACTTTTTCCAAATGAATCTATGGTAGTGAAATGATTCATCATTTGCTTGAATAAGAGTCAAACATCTGGTGTGTAAATGCATTCTAAAGAGAATAAATGTTAACATGCTTTCATATGTTTACTACAGCTTTATTTTATAATGATCAGAAAACCAAACAGATGAAACAATCCCAAAATTTCAAAAATAGAGGAAATAAACTGTGTTACCACAATCTAAGAATTAGGGTAATCATTACCTCTGATAGCTTGTAAATATTATTTAATAATACAGAAATGTATTCCTCTCATAATGTTAAGTGAAAAAAGCTGGTTATAATAAATAAAACAAGATAAAATAGCTAATGCATCTAAAAATACAGGGAGAAAAACTTTGAAAATTGACCAAATTTATAACAATTATGTCAGGTTCATGAAATTTGGAGTAGTAAATAGAATGTCCCCTTATGTTCTAAATATTCTATAATTTTATTATATCTATAATTTAAAAAACATAAAAAGGAGTTAGGGTATCTATAATTAAGATGTGGAATGCATATGTATTTCCTTGATTGGCATTGTTTATTATGATAGTCGCTAAGACATGTGGCTAATTTAACTTAAAATGAAGTAAAATTAAAAATGCATTTCTTCAGTCACACTAGTCACATGTCAAGTGCTCAAGAGCCACATGGCCCTAGTGGCCAACTGAACTGGAGACAGCAGATACACACTATCTCCTCATCGCAGAAAGTTCCATTGATTAGAACTTCCTGGCTCCTTCTGTGCATTCCAAACAACCTGTGACCTGCCACAGAGGGTCTGGTGAAATGCTAAAGATGTTCTGGACAAGCGCAGGCCAGTAGGTTTTGCTTATCTTAGAACTCTTTGCACACGTTGAGTACTAGCCATATCGCAGGCTGTTCTGTCTGATGGAAGGTCCTCAGTCAGTCAGCTACGGGCTAGATTCAAACTATGGCTTCAAACCTCAGATCTGTCTGGCAGTTGTCTATCAGCATTCCAACACACAAAACAAACTCAAGAGCAGCTTATTTGGGTAAACACGTTGGATTTTCCACCCTGCTATTAATAATGTCCATAATGTCAGCCCCTATTCTTGTGCCACCATCTTACACTGTGAGGGCTACTTGAGGTAGAAAGGTTATTTTAGGGTAGTCTGTGACATAGCAAGCTGCTGATGGGACCTTGTTGACACAGAACTAAGGGAAGGCCTGACATCTTGGTCTGTTCTTAAGAACTCTGTCCCTGGGTCCAGTTAAAATACCATATGATCTCACCTTTAACAGGAACCTAATCCACAAAAGAAAAAAGCAAGCAAAGTATAGCCAGAGACTTTGAAATTAAGAACAATCTGACAGTAACCAGAGGGGAGTGGGAGGGGACAATGGGGGAGAAGGGTTTTCAGGAACAACCCTAAAGGACACATGGACAAAACCAAGGGTGGGGGTAGAAGCAAGGGAGGGAGGTGGGTTTGGCTAGGGTGGGGAGGGGGACTTGTGGGGGGTAAATGCCGACAACTGTAATTGAACAACAATAAAATCATTAAAAAAAGAAAAGAAAAAAAAGTGTGACAAGAATGGAATTCGTCATAGTTTAAATTCTTGAGGAATTAACCTCCTGTTTATTTATAGATCTTTTTAAAAAGAGTGTTTATCTCATTTTAGGCAGTAGTTCAAAGCAAGTGAAATATCTTTAAAGACTGGGGAAAAATTCCTAGGCAACTTGAGTGTATAATAATATCTGAGAGGGGAAAAAAGGAGGAATAAAAGAAAAATGATATCCTGTAGACAGGTGTTTCTGATTTTATGCAAATCTCAATTTGTTTCAGTGTGCTAAACTTCCAGTTTTTAGGTACTGGTGATATTTTAACATTTTTGTTTGACAGAGAATATTCATTGTTGAGAGATCATACCTAGACTGAATTTGGAAACACAAATAGGCAATGAACAGAGAACTATAGAATCATATTTGCAAATACTTTTAAATACAGTCAAGTAAGAATCAACAATATTATTTATTTTTTATTATTCTAAAAATAGGCATTATACATGCTCATTTTTCTACAGCAGGGTGTTCCAATCTCAGCACTTTTGATATTTCGGTCCAGATCCTGTTTTGTTGCTGGGGATTCCCCTATGCATTGCAGAATGTAAAGCAGCAACCCTGGTCTCTGCCCATTAGATACCAATACCACCCCCAAGTCCTAACAATCAAACATGTCTTCCGACACTTATCAAATATCCCTTGTGGGGTGGGGGCAAAATCTCCTCTGGCTGAGAATCACTGGTCAAGGGTGGTAGAAAACTGCTATGTGGATTGGAAAACCCCATTTACTAAATTCCTGTTCGGTGTTTGCCCTGAGCTGGGCCCCTTCAGATCATCCTTGTTGTCAGTTTCAACCTACTTGTTCTCCCAGGTCAGAACGGGACAACTGTCTGTTTTAAAAGTGGGCTGGACTGAGTTAGTTTTATCTCCTGGACATCACTGGGTGGTGGTTCGAATAAGGAATGAAATACCCTCAAGCCCTGGAAACAAAAGTCAAAGGAGTGAAAAAGCAAGGGAGCCGCACTAACCCTCCAACTGCATAATCACCCCTGAGTGGCCACAGCTTTGCTGCGCTGTGTCCCTGCTTCCAGAACTGCACACTGTCCAGGGGCAATGGTATCTCCGCTTTGTTTTCATCTTTCTCCCTTTTGGAAAAGAATTATCTACTGCTTCAAAACAACATAATCTTAAAAAGTAACTGAGCAAAGTTTCCTCAGCATATATAATTTTAACTCTTTTCTAAAGTTTCTTGGGGGTGCAGGGGAAGCAGTGGGGTGCAGAGAGGTTGTGTACAGAAACCCAACCACAAGATTGTGTTAGTCAGAGGGGCTGGGCTGCCCCTAGGTTAGGAAAATTCCGTAAAAGTTCCTAGTTAATGCACCTAGTGGGGGAAAAAAGTAGAGAAACAGGTATGTCAGAAACTTATTTTCCCAAACCAAGACAGATTAGATTTTTAAAAGAATTAGGGTTACTGATTTTAACTTTATGAAGCCTCATAATTTAAGGTAAGGATACCCAACACCATAAATAATTTTTTTTCTGAGGGAGGGAGGAAATCAAATTTTGCAGGGAGCTGTGAAATATATGAACACAAACCTCTGGTGCAGTTAGAAAGCATCGTCCGTATGAACTGGTTTTTCACTGTATTTTTTTTCCCCACTGTCTTTTAAAGTGGTTTCCATAGCTTGCTGGACAGACAGAGTTGGCCAGGTTGTTGGGCGAGTTAGTCCACCACCTACTCTACTAACTGAACAGCCCCAGTAAGGCCTATAATTAGCATATGAATGATAGTTTCCAGAAATGGCCTTCTGTCTTCACATAGGAACATTTCAATCCTATGCCAACAATACCATAAATTACCCGTGTTCAAAAAATGAACCTAGTTAGGCCCTTATTACAAGTGGTGCACTCAACAATCTACCAGAGGGTTGATTCTAGGTTAAATTTAACTTTTCGTCTGATGAGGTTAAAAATCCTTGGAAATCACTTGCACAGATAAATTTGGATATGGCAACTACGGAGTAGGTGGAATAATTACTCACAGAATGACTATAATCCTGTTAGTGAAATTCCAGAGCTTTTCATAAAGATGCTTCTGACACAATTGCAGGATATACTATGTTATGCAATTGCAGTCATTTAACTATTTGACAAGTTGTAACAGAATTTTAAAAACAGAAAAACACAAAGCAAAACACAACAAAAATTCAAATATTAAGACACTTGACTCAAGGGTCAAAGTTTTCACAAATCCCTAAAGACAGGCTGAGTGGAGCTTTATCTAGAAAAATGAGTATGAGAAGTCAGCCTTTTGGGAAATAGTTGCTAAATTGTAACTACATGCCTCCTGCAGATACTATATTTAGGTTTCAGAAACCACAAACGGCAGAATGACATGTGTTTTTAAATGTCTTTAGCTGACCAACACTTTTTTCTTAAATGACCCATCTGTTTTGTTTTGTCTTTTCTTTTCTTTCACTATAAAGTCTCATCTGATTTAATTCAAATTTTGGCTTTGACGAGCAACAAAGATTGAGCAGCTTCTCACCTATCGCAGCACAAATCTTTCTGCTCACAGGAGCCTTCCATTCTGGGGTAGAGGACATGCTCTGGTAAGCTTGCAGATACACAGCAAAGTTTTCCCATTGCTATTTTGCTGGTTAATATCCAGGTTAATATCTGGTTAATATCCAAATCTCTCCATTCACTGATTTAAGAAATCTACATTGGTTTTAAAATCTTTTGGTCACTATGAGGGAGGGAAGAGTCCAGAAGAGACATCAAAATCAGTCATGTTTTAGAATGAGGAATGAGGAAAAGGCCACTGTGATATAAACTCAAGGTCATGCAACAGCCAGCTGCAGACCCAGGCATGAAACAGCATATTTCACCATGCCAACATGCTCATTTCCTCTTTTGCTTTAGGTATTCTAAAATATGATTCTGAAAGGCTTGAAACAATCCAATTAATTGCAGTGAAACAAACATGTCTGTGACCTATGTTTACAACCAGCTTCCTGTCATTATGTCTTGTCTGTTTATACAGAAATTGGTTGCCTGGCACCAGATCGTGGCTGAATTTCAGGACTAGTGACTGCTGAAACTCTCTTCTCCATAGCAGGTGTTCCCTCCCCTCACTGACATCCTTCTGTCCCTTAGCTGATGACCTTACCTGCTGCTCCACACTGAAAATTTGGGTCCATAGGAAAGCATGCCCTCAAATCCCAGCATCCACACCTACAACCTTATCTACATTTCTACCCATTTTCACTTCCTTTCCTTTGTTTTGGGGAGCAAGGGCTGTCAGATTGCCAAGTTTATGTTCTTCTCATTGTGAGACACAGATACCTAATTCCACACAAGTGATATGGAGGACCCAGAAGGAAAATAAACATGAAAAGCCTGTGAAAAAATGAACATGAGACAAAGGTAAGATAATATCATTTTTAGTGTTTTGGAGGCTGTTTCCATACCCTAATGATGAGAACATTATTATATCTAATTATCTAAAAAATCTTTCATCATCATTGAAGGAAATTAGACATGAATGCCTTCCTGCTTTTTAATACTTTCCTCAGGAGGCAGGTGACCTTCAAACACAGTGTTGGGTGGACATGCAATGTGGTTTATTTCTGACCCACCTCCCTTAGGGAAGGCTTGCTGGCCAAATACTTTCCTGACTAATGTAATGTAATAACCAATTTCATTTTCTTCATAATATAGAACTATTGTGCCGGCTCACTTGGATGGAGATATAAAAATGTCAGTACTTCCAGAAGACAGGCAGAGAGCAATCAATAAACAACACAAAAGGAAGATTCCAGGTCTGTTTCTTGACCCTCGAGAGCTCATTCCCACCCCGGATGAACTTCTCCAGGATCAGAAGATAACAGATAGTTTAAGCAGTGCCCTGCCACTACCCAGGCTTTGCTCTATTCATGTCTGAGACACACAGAGAGTTTTTGGTCATATTTTCAATGATTCCCAAGGCAAAGTCAGATCCATGACTTGAAGAAGATCTGCGGCTAAAGCTTACATCACACGAAAGCCTTATTAGCTATGCCACAACCTATTTAACCAACCCCTACTGATAGAAAACTGGGCAGTTTCCAATCTCTCAATATTATAACTGCTGCTGAGATGAATTTTGGTAGCTAAATTTTTGTGCATAACCACTGTTATTTCCTTATGATAAACATCATAGAAGTATAATTTGTTATGGCAAAAGGTATGCATGTTAGGGGGCTTTTTTTCTGATGCACGTAACTGAATTGTCATACAGAAATATCAATTTACCCTTACACTGGAGATTATGAGGATACTTATTTCCTTGCATCCTCACCTCTCCAGGGTAATATATATGTGTGTATACACACACACACACACACATACATGATATATTTAAGTATTCATATATATAACTCATATGTGTATGAGTTTTCTTCCCCAGGTGAAAGGAGAGAGTCTTTATTAATGTGTGAATTGCCAATTTTCTAGTTAGTGGTTTGAGCTTATAGTTGCCTGGTCTATGAGCTCGGAAAACTAGAAGATCTCTAGAGAATTTCAGTGTGAGTATCAAAAACATTGCCTCATCCAAAACACTTGGGAAAAGAATCCCTAAAAATGCAACCATTTTAAGGCTGTGAAATATAGGATTAGAAGTTTAGAAGCATGATGAAAGGTAGTGCTTTTGGGTTTTAAACAACTCTTGGCATAAATGTTTGACTTAATTCAGCTTATTAATAAAAATGTGGAGAAAGAATGTCTATTCTGTCTTTTCAGATATCTCCATGGTACCAGGAGGGCAAATGTGGTAATCAGCAATATTCCGTGAAATTAATTTGTTGGGAAAGCCATGAAAGAATATGTCGACATAAGCACCACACCCGTGGAGGCTGTGCTAACAACTACCAGTTGTGCTAAGCGGTCTTTCCAGTCATTTCCCCAGAAGCTGGCATGAAATGCGGAAGTCCTCAACAAATACCCAAAGGAAACAAAAAAAATAAACAAACAAACCACAACCCAGAGTATCTCAATCCTGCCTTTTTCATCTTTAAAGTAGAATTCCTGGACTGACAACACTGACTATAGTTTGAAAAAGTCAAGAGTAGGCTCCTTTTCCATACTTAGTCTCTGCATTCATTTTCACATTAAAACTATTCCACTAAACAGTATAATATTCCATGCTCTATGTATGGAACCACCCTATTCTGTTCCATATGTGCTGATTATCTTGTCAGCAGTAGATGGTCTTGCTATTTTCACTTCATACTCAGCTGCCCTGCTTTAGTTACGCTGGGGCACTCCTACCCAGTGTTCCCAGACATCATGAAATGTGACGGGAAATTTATCTCCTCTCATGTATCTTGTCTACCCATTGGTTTTCTGGCTCCTTAATCCCTTTATAGCCAGTATCTTGTTATTAAATAGCACCTATTTATAGGTCTCTCCAGACACTTAGTAGACCTGCACTTCTATTGGATGAACTTCCAAGTATTACCTTTAAAAATTTCAGAACACTTGATATTTCACATCTAGTCACATTTTCATTATTAAAGGGCAAAGTTAAAAGGAAGATTTTAGAAGCAGAAATCCAAATCAAACACTTAAATTATATTTTTTTGCTAAAAGGAGATTATTTTAAGAAGAAACAAAGAAACAGAGAAAGCTCTCCACAAGGACTGTGCTCCCCAACATTAAAAGGCGGTTCCTGATGTTAAGTGCCTAAAAATTACACAGGAGGTGGAGGAGACTGAGCAGTTCTCTTAAAACAGTCCTCGCTTCATAGAGAGGTGATATGGCATTTTGATCCACACAGTTAATGCCAGAGTCAAGACTTAAGCCAAGGCTTCCTGCACCAGACACAGGATCCTTTGATATACAAATCTCATCCTAACAAGTAAGATACGCATTAATGACTGAATAGATTAAAAGAGAAAGGGGAACTTGAGATGCACTTTGAGAGAAGGATGGGATTGTCTCAGGCATGATGATTTCTGCAACGAGATCAATGGGATCTCACTCAAAGCCTTTGAGGGAGCACTGAGGGAGGAAGGCAGAGGTCGGAGGCAAGGATTTGGGGAATGAGAAACTGCACAGGAGCATAGACAGTAATTGAGGATGCATTTTTCAAGAACTTTGAGAACTACAGGAATGGAGTAGGGTGGCAGCTTAACTGGATATGAAAGTGAAAGGAAGGTTTGTTGTTCATTTGTGTGACCAACATATGTTGGCAGTGTACAAAAGCCTAACAGTGATTGAGGATTTACAGGAGAGGGAACAATTTATGAAATAAGGTCCCAGAGGAGGGAGGAGGTGAGATTAAATGTATAGATGGGTCAGTTTGTAGTGTCAGATTCATCAGGCAGCAAAGACAGGCAGGTGAGGATTCAGTGAGGAACAGAATAGAAGAGGCTTGTGCTGAATGCCTTCATCCTTTGGGAGATGAACCCAGGAGGTCACATCCTAACAATGAGGCAGGGAGAACAAGTTGGAAACTTGTGAATGAAAGTGGATCTCTCAACATCTGGGTGGGGAATGAGAAGGAAAGTCAACTAGAGATGAGATGTATAAAAAGCTCTCCCGGCAGCATGAAGGGGACAGAGGAGATTCATCAGTCTCATTTTCTCCAGCTATGCTGAGAGTAAGGCAGTGGTTAACATTAAGGTGTTGGGTTGGGGCGGGGGTGGGGGTAATGAAAGGAGCTGCCAGGGTTCCCAGGGTGAAGGGGACCAAGGTGGGAGAAGCCGGAAAGATCTGGGGTGGGGAGAGTGCCACGTGGAAGTGAGCACATCACTGACCACGGGCATAGAATGGAGACCGGAAAAGCTGTGTTGGGGGGACAGGGGATCAGGAAAATTGAGAGGGCTGACAAGATCTCCCATTAGTCTTCGGGTATAGGAAAGTGGTGAGAGGTAAGAAATGCTTGGTTTTTCCAGAGGGAAAAGTCACAGTTTTGGTTTTAATGACTGTAATCATAGAAAGGCCCACACCAAACGTGGCACGTGCATGTCTATGTGTGTCTTTGTACCCACGCCAGCGGGGTATTCTTGCCTTTAAATGTTCACACAGAAATTTCTTACAGAAAACATCGCTCAGATGTTGGGCTATAAGGGATTATGGTTTAAATGAGCCAAAGGCAGAAATGTTTAATCTCCCTTCTTCCTTTGATGGATTTATGTTATTCTTCCTTGCCATGGCCATCAACACATTGTTTTTGACAGTTCAGTTCTCCTTCTTATTTCCTGAGTGCCCATTTTTCTCCATAAATTATATTTACATTAGAAATAAAAAAATTAATATGACATGGACATTTGCTCTCCACAAGCTTACGGTCTGATTAATGTAAATAGGCAGGTAAAAAGACAATTTCAATATAATGCATTAAATGCTGTGACAGTAGAAGAATGTTAAAAGGGGCTACATAAGACAAGAGTTCCATGTGAAATACTTGGAGGGAACTGCCACCTTAAACAGAATTCTTTCATGTAGCACTTACCAGGGTTTCTCATAGGTTATTCTGCATCGTGAATCTTCCTAAGTGTATGTGGAAGAATAGAGATCTAGTACGCAAGATTTTCCCAAGTCCTTTGACTACAGAACACTTTTTCAATGGAACAGCTCAAGAAATTTGTACCCATGGGACATACCCTGAGAAGGGCTGACATAAGGTTATTGCCCAGTGAAAAAAATGTATTTAAATTTTTTCAGATTGGCCAAGTGGGGGCTTTCTCTAAATGACTTTTGAAGTTTACATGTTTTTTTAATTTTATTTTTATTTATTTTTAGAAAGGGGAAGGAAGGAAAAAGAGAAGGAAGGGAAACATCAATGTGTGGTTGCCTCTTACGTGCCCCTTACTGGGGACCTGGCCCCCAACTCAGGCATGTGCCCTGACTGGGAATTGAACCAGCAACCTTTTGGTTCACAGGCTGCCACTCATTTCACTGAACCACACCAGCCAGGGCTGAAGTTTATATGTTTTTTCAACCTTATAACAAATATGTAGAATTAGAAGAGTTTACCATGAAGATTTTCATGACTGCTGAGCTGATCATTAAGCCAGACCCGGATGAAACAGAATGGTCATTCTTTCATTTATAGACCATTTAACATTTTTTTCCAAACGAAATATTTAATGAACAGAATATTGAGTTCCTCTCAATGCTTCTAATTAACAGACCACTTAAAGATCTTTGTTGAAGGGAAAACCAACTTCAAGCCAGGAGTTATTACAGGACCTAATATATGCTGTGGTGTCTAAGCATAATGTTAAACTAAGGATTTAAACGCATGAGGCTAATGTTTGCGCACCATCATTATGGAATTCCTGACAACAGCTCTCTAGTCTCTCCTGACATCTGGCTTTTACGGAAAAGCATTCTGGAGAGAACTGTTGCCTCTCCTCATTATCCTTTCTGGTGTACTCACATCTCAAGGTAACTCAATTAGCTGCTCTCTATTTAATAGTAATGCGCTGGAGAAAAACAGATCAGGAAAACCATTTTATGACTCCTGCCCTTTCAAAATGTTTCTAAAACATTAAAAAGTTATTTTGGGCTTTCCATGATTGTGTAAAAGCAACCCTTTTATGAAGAAAGTCTAGTGCTATTAAAATAAAGATTTTATTTTAAATCTTTATAGAGATTTAACTCTGACTTGATTTTCAGCTTACAGAATACTTTGCAACAAAAATCAAGGCGCAGAAATAGCCATGGACTAAAGAGATGTTGCTTGTGAAACCTTATGAGGATGAGGACCTAGAAAAAATTCTTTAGTCTCTCTTGTTCATTTTTTTCTCTCTCTTTCCAGCTACATTTAATAAACGCTAACTATGGTGCCAGGTAGATGCTAAGGGCTTTATATGATGCATCTCATTTGATCTTCACCATAAGCCTGTGAGGTAGGTACTACTAGTTACCCATTTTACATATGAGGAAAAACGGGGCTCAGGAAGGTTACATAACTAGCCCAAGCACCAGGCATTCGTGGCACCGAACCCATAGCCCAGCCCCTTATGCATGATGCTCTATTTCCCTCCAGCCCACGGCTCTCCCTTGTCTGTACTGAACCACTGGACTTTTGACTCCTCCTGGGAGCCAAATTTATTTCCAAAATAGAATAACTCATCATTAGTAATAAAGTCCTAGAAGTCCTCAAGAATCTTGAGATAGGGCTGGACTCCCATTCTCACCTGATCCTATACTTTCCATGTTAGTCAGGAGAGGTCTGGGAGGCTTAAAGGCATAGTATAAAAAGCATGGGTGAAAAAGGTGAAGCGTTAAGAAGTATGGTACAGTCATGGGGATGTAAAGTATAGCACAGGGAAGATTGTCAATAATATTGAAATAACTATCACAGTGTCAGGCGGGTACTAGACTTATCAGTGGGACCATCTCGTAGGTTATACAAATGTCTAACCATGATGCTGTATACATGAAACTAATATTGAATGTCAACTATAATTTTTTTTTTAAGCAAGGAGTCTGGAGTCCAAAAGGCCTAGATTTACCCCTCAGCTTTGCCACTTAATAGCTGTGTACTGTTAAACAACGCCTTTAAATTTCTGCCCAAGCTTTCCTCATCTTTTAAATGGGGCTATAATGCTTTCGTTCCTAGGGTGCAACAGCATCAAACGAATGCTCAGCATGTTGCCTAGTGCAGAGAAAGTATTCAGTAGAAGTTCCTGTTAGTGTGACAACATCACACAGAGTCCATTGCATAGCTCCTCTGCTAGAAAGGTCTCAGGAAAATTCTTAACATTGCTATCATTCCTTAAATAGAGCTGTATATTATAGTTTCCATCAAACAGTAGACACGCCAGGGGAGATAGCAAGGGAATTGTTAATTGAATCAGCCTACTGCACTCAAAACAGGCTGGGCAAGAACTAATAGAGGAAAGAAAGATCAAAGAAACGTCCAGAGCGAACGCATCTGGGAAGGCACAGATAAGGGAGCATGTGGGTGTTAGGAGTCAGGAGGGAGAAACAAGGGAGGGAAGCTGAAAGTCTGACTTCTTTCCAGTTCTGTCCAAGCTGCCCCTCACTCGGCTCAGCTCTGGTTTCACATGACAGCTCATTGAAAGGTGAAAATAATGTTCACAAAAGCAGGTTATACTAACAAGTAAAGCAAGTTTAAGGGGTTGTTGTTATTACTTTGTGTAAGCAGCATACTCAAACATATCTACCAAACATTTCCACTAGTGAAAATTAGTGTCATGATTAGGCTAGGTGCAGTCACAATTCAAATACATGGCTTTTGCGCTATGGAATGGGAGTGAAATGCAGCCATTTGCTCACTTTGAGTTGGGCCCTGATTAATCACATTTAACTGCTTTAGGACTGGGGTGGCAAGGACATAAAACAGAGGCAAGGAAGGTTCTTTCGCACAAGAGTGTGGCTGTAAGCTCTGAGCTTAGACATTAATTTCTAGTAGAACATGACCTTGGGTTGGTCTTACTCTGCATTCTAGGATGCCAAGGGCACTAAGAATTAAATAAAATAGGAGATGTTTATGCCCCAAGGATAAAAACTTTGAGTATCCAAAGAAAAACTCCAAAGGGCAAGCTTCAGAGTTGCATAGACCATGGTTCAAATCCAAGCCTTGCCACTTACCAGCCATAGGAAGTCAACTCACTTGCTATTTTATTTTTTTATTGATTTCCATTATTCTTCTATTCATTCATTGACCACATAAGTACGGGACCAAATTTATTGATCAACATGTTACCAATGACCTACTTTGCACTTTGCACCAGGTACAGTGCTATAGATACAGAGAGGAACAAGCCTGATGGGGTTCTGTCCTTAGGAAGGTTGTACTTTTATGGGAGAAGAGAAATGGACAGTGAGCATTTGAGCACCAACATTGTAAAGACCTCCCAGGTGATTCTAATGAGGGTCAACAACCGCTGCTCAAAGTCAGAACCCGACAGTCGTCCCACAGATGATTACGAGCATCAGCTGTGTGCCAAGTGCCCTCCAGGTTTTGGGTTCCAACCAGGAAAGTAAGAAAGAAAGATTTTTAAAAAACTGACTAAGAGAATATTATGCAGTCATAAAAAAAGAGGGAAATCTTGCCATTGATAACAACTGTGCTCAGGGCATTAGGCTAAGTGAAAAATGCCAGACAGAGAAAGATGAACACTGTAGGATCTCATTTACATGGAGTCTAATGTAGCAAAACAAAACAAAATGGAACAAAACTCCAAGAGAACAGACAGGCGGTTGCCAGAGGCAGGTGTGTAGGGGTGGAGAAAATGGGAGAAGAGGATAAAAACGTACAAACTTCCAATTTTGAAATAAATGTCATGGGGACTTAATGTACAGCATAGCAACTATTAATAACACTGTGTTGCATATCTCAAAGTTGCTCAGAGAGTAGATCTTACAAGTTCTCATCATAAGAAAAAAATTTTTGTTACTGTGTAAGGTGACAGATGTTAACTGGACTTATGTGCTGATCATTTTGCAATATGTACAAATATTGAGTCATTATATTCCATACGTGAAATGAATAAAATGTTAGTTATATACATTACTGTATTATATTGTAATTATATACTATATATGTTAAAGATGTTATTTAATTCCTTTATTATATTAATATTACCTTATATATAACATATGATCTGAATATATTAATATTCAATTGCGATGTTACTATATTAAGGTCAGTTACACTTTAATTTTTTTTTTTTTTTAAACTAAGGTTGCAAAACCAGTAAATGGTGGAATGAGGATTTGAAACTAGAGGCCCCTGTGTCTATGCTCCTAATTGCTGTGTTATGGTGTCTCATAGAGGATACATGGGAGGCCTGGGGTGCCCGGGGACCCTAATCTATTTCAGGGGCCAGAAAAGGATAGTCTGTGGAACTGAGGTTTAAGCTGTGATTGAGTTAAGAGGAGTCGAGGCAGAGGAAACAGCGTGCAATGACCCAGGGTTGGAGAGGGCAGACTGTGTTCCAGGAATGACCTGTGCAGTGCAATTCCAATGGAGAGAGCACGAGACGAGCTGGAAAGGGCACTCATGTCCGAGCCCTTTCCCTAAGAGCCATAGGAAGCCCCAGGGCTTCTACAGGGGAAGGCTTCCTCAGGAGAACTTTGCTGCCTGGGGAACCCAGCTCTGAGCAGAGCAAGAGTAGATTGCAGGAGGGAAGGGCTTTTTCATTTTAACTTTCAGAAGCAACTTATAGACAATGGTTCTCTTCCAAGGATGGCATAGCACCTCTGGGTCACCTGGAAATGTATGGAAATAATTTGGGTTGTTGCAGTAACTGCAGATGTTAAAAACCCAGTAATGTGAGGAATGCCCCCCAAAGGCCATCTCCCAAATGCCAAGGGGGCCACACTAGGAAATCTAGCCATTGGTAAAGCCAGAGGTTTCACGGTAGGAATATAAGTGTTATAAGTCGTGCTACTGCAAAAGCGATTGTATAGCTGAGACTTTGAGAAGTGGAGGGGGCCAAAGAGGTGAAGGGAAAGGTAGGGGTGAAAGTTTATTCATGTTCCACAGTGGGTGTTAAGAGATAGTATCTAAAGTTTATGCGTCCAAAAATAGATGGTTAAGTGAATTAAAGTTATAAAGGGAATTAAGAGAAAAGTAAAAAATAAAAATATAACTGAATCATGAGGAGAAAGAAAAGGAGAAGAAATGGTACCGTGTAAATAAACTAAATGCCTTGTTTTTTCATAGCAGGGAGTCAGCAAATACTGTTAAGGTTAATGAATCAAGAAATGAAGGTGGAAATACAAAATATTTAAAATTATAGAGGAAACCATCAGGAAAAAAAGTGGAATCAAAGTTTGACTTCAAGGATAGGGAGGGGTAAGGGAAAATGTGACTTTTCATTTTATCCCTTTCCTGAAATACTGTATGCATGCTATTTCCATCTGTATATGTTAATGTCAGTGAACTTTCGTTTCCTACTTTACTTAATGCATGCCGCTATGGTGGATGTCAAATGGTCTCTCGTTCTCTGAGGAGCTGGCTGTCTTTAGCAGGGACCTATGGAAACTACAGGCCACCTTCAGATATGTGTGCAGAATTCTGTCGTGTCTCATCTCCTCATAGGCACTGGGGAGTTCCTTCTGAGGCTATGAGGAGGAACTTCCCTGGCCCCCCTGGGTCTCCACCCACTTTTCCTTCAATGATTAGGAAGGAAGAGTGCAGTTGCAGGGAGGGATGGAAAGGAGAAAAGGGAAAATTCTCTGGAGCACCCTTATTTGCTGGACAACTTGCTTCCATTCCATGCAAGTAGGGGAAGAGCAGGGACTCACTCTAAAGAAACAGGCAGGTTCCTAAACAGCCCACGTGTTTGTGAGTAGAGGATGTGGGGGAAAGGGTGGAGTGGGGAGGGGAGGGGCAGGAGGTGGACTCCAGCAGGGTCTGAACATCAGCCCTCCAATGTTCACTCTGCAGCCGGGCCTCGATTTGTCACTGTTTTTAGCGTCCAGTTGGCAGAACCCCTCCTCTACTTTACTGCTTTTCTGTGAGACAGTGAGATCATGTGTTGTTAGTTGCTTACGTATCTGCATCTGAATTTTTTGTCATCTGTGATCTCCTTAAGGGTGAATCTCAGCCTCATTCATCTTCATATCTCCTGCACTAAGCATATGCCTAATAAATGCTGGTTGAATAAAGGAATAAATAAATGGATGGATGAATGAATGAATAAATAAATGAAAGCCAAGTGAATGAATTAAATGGTTATTATAACCCTGTTTTTAAACATTAGCAAAATAGAGTATAGAGTACAACCAAAAACTGCATTAATTTCTGGTGCCTCCCCAATTGTGTCAGTCTGGTGCAAGTCTGCTTGTGTGTGTGTGTGTGTGTGTGTGTGTGTGTGTGTGTGTGTGTGTGTGTGAACTGTGGCTTCAAACTAAAGTTTAGCTGTTAAACTTGGACTGTTAACATATTTCCCATTTTTCAACTACCCCCAGGGAAGCTAAGAAACAAACAACAAGCAAACTCCCCAGGTGGCCATGATTCTGAGACACAGAAAACTGGAAAGAACTGAAGGATATAATTGCGCATGGCTGGGGACAGCATGTGGGTGTGGGACTGTCAGCTTGAAAAGAAGAAAAATAACTCATCACCAGTTGAAAATAATTAAACAGAAATTCATTAATCCAGCCCAGCAACTGCAAGTGAACAAAGGACTGTGCTGGTTCCACGGTACCTTGGTAGGCATGGGCTTCTTAAAGGATATTTCCGCTTGCATCCAAATGCCCCTTGGGGATTCCGTAACAGACCAGATCTTCTCTTGAACCACGTGGTTCTCTTCAAAGATATAAACGGCCAAGGTATCACTCATTTTAAAAAATCCATAGATGGAGTAATAAAAACGTAGGCAATACTGCAAGTTTCCCGGCAAGGTGGGACCATAGAGCCTTCCAATGTAGCCAGGCTGAGATGTGAACTTTGTGTTGGCCAGCAAGTAATACCCTGTGAACAGGACGAAGCAGTCAGTATATCAGCAATGAGGCTTAAATAACCTAACTCAGGCCATCAAGTGGAAACGTTTGCTTCAGGTGATAGAATTTGTCGAAAGACTATTTCCATTGGCTTTAAATGATAAAGCATTTCTAATATTTGTGGTTTAATGATAGAATATACTTATACTATACTGCCAATAAACCTCCAATTCTAAGTAAGCTTCATGAACAAATATAGATTTCCAACTGCATATGCCCAGGTTCTGATCATTAGTCAGAACTTATAATTTGCATGGTCATGGGCCAACCAGCTACTGAGTCACAGTGAACACAAAGCCCAGAGCAGATTCTTCCTTCTCTCTGCAGGGACCAGTGGAGGTGGGAGACCACAAGCTGGCCTGGCGGTCCTGGCCATACGTTAAACCCACCCCTGAAGAGCAGGTTTGTAATCAGAAGTCCTGTGTTCTTCCCTTATTCCTTCTAAATAACATACAGGAAAATACCATCAATAACCTCCCTCCCACCTGCTCTGCTGCTCCCACAGTAAACTTAGAACAGGTCTATGCATCTTAGAAAGCCTGGGCAAAAGAAAAAAAAAATACAGGAACCCCTCACTTAAAGTCATCAATAGGTTCTGCAACGTAAGCGAAAGACATAAACAGAAACCAGTTTTACCATATGCTAATTGATGTAAACAAGAGTTAAGCTCCTACAGCATCTCATCAACATTATAGTAAAATGATGTAGAATGAAATGACATTATTTCAGGACCTGCTGTACTGTATACTTTTTCTTTTCCTTTTCTGCTCCTCCCTCTTTAAATTTTTTTGGGTGCCTCAGTCTTTGGTATGGAGATAAGTTTTACCCAATTATTTAACTCATTTGGCAAAAAGTTCTGTGGTTATTTCCAGGACTGGTATTATGAACTGAATTGTATATGAGTATGGTGAAGCCCTAACCCCCAATGTGACTGTATCTGGAGAGAGGACCTTGAAGAAGATAACTAAGGTTAAGCGAGGGTATAAGTGTGGGGCTTTAATCCTACAGGACTGATGCCATTAGAAGAGGAAGAGACACCTGAGACCTCTCTCCACATGTACACACACAGGAAAGGCCGTGTGAGGACACACCGAGAAGATGCAATCTACAAGCCAGGAGGAGAGGCCTCGCAAGAAACCAACCCTGACAGCACCTTGATCTTGGACTTCCAGCCTCCAGACCTGTGAGAAAATAAATTTCTGTTGTTTAAGCCATGCAGTCTGTGCTATTTTGTTACGGCTGCCCAAGCAAACAGATAGCAATCTCTTTGAAACCCAAATTTAATCAGTATCTTCTCTACTTAACACCTTTCCATGGCTTGTCATTCCCTTTGTGATAAAATCCCAAATCTTTAGTCTGGCCTGCTACACCCTTGATCCATCTCCCTCTGTAACTAACTTCATATTCCTGCGTTCTCCTTCCCATGGTGTGGCCACGTTAACCTTTCCTCTCCTGGGAGCATCCAGCTCTTTCCAAACTTGAGGTCTCCACAGGTGCCATTCCCTCTGCCTGGACGGCCCTCACTCTCCTGGCTGATACCCACTTCACTCAGAAGTGGATTCCCTGGATCCCCAACCGATATTATATTCTTTCCTCAATTCTCTCTCAGAGCTCACTCTTCATCATTTCTCGTATTGCATTTAACACGGGTTGTAGTTATGAGTTATTTTGTGTATATATTTGTCTAATTTTCCTCCTCTGAACTGAAATGACTGTCAGCTGGAGAAGACAAGCTTCATACCTGATTTGTTCACTACTGAGCCCCAGGAGTTAGTCTGGCAAAGGTCAGAATAGGTTTTCGTAGAGCCTATTTTTTGACAAATTAAGCAATCTCTGAAAAAATAGCGCACAATTCCAAGTACAATATTGCAAAGGACCCTTGCAAGGTTTTTCCTCTGGCCCATGTAAGGGAGGAATTCTGAAACTAAAGCTTCATCAGCCTTCTGGTAAATTCACCCTGGTGCCCAGTGTATATGTAATTGTTGAATGAATGAGACACTAACCCCTCAAGAACCAACCAATTTCTACTGGAGTGAGCTCTGCGAGGGAGGCCATTCAGCGATATGCAATCCTTTTACAGGACACTCAAACCAGTATCTAAGAGTTCCTTGTGGATATACCCATCATGTGCCTACCCAACATCTTCAATAGCTTTTATTCCTCCATAATATATTTTTTTATTGTAGTAAAACACCTATAACATAACATTGACCATTTCAATCATTTTCAAGTATACAATTCATTGGCATCTAGTACATTCATTATGCTGTATAGCCACCACTGCTATGTAGTTCCAGACCATGTTCATCACCCCAAAAGGAAATTCTGTACCCCTTAAACAGTAACTCCCCATTTCCCCTTCCCAGCCCATGGCAACTCCCAATCTTTTTGTCTATAAATTGCCTATTCTGAATATTTCATATAATTGGACTCCTATAGCTTTGAAAAGGTACTTCTCCATTTAAAGTAAAGACCAGATAATTTCCAAAAGTTTAACTATTATTTAATTGGCAAATACTTCTGCTAGCCCAGCAACTTGAACCCCAGTTTTAAAAAATGGTCAAATATCATTTGTCTTTGCTTCTTTACAGCTGCCCTTTCCAAAGTTAGTGCCTTGGTAGGTGTGGAATAAGAATGGAGAATGGAGCATGAACACTATGCCCCCCCTTCCTCGCCTCCACCGTCTCCCCCACCACCGCCAAAGTCCCCACATGGATAGATTTCTGGTTTACCTAAGCCGGAAGTGTGGTCACCAGGCCGATACATGTTTGGCTTTACTTTTACTCGGGTCCAACCTGGACCTTCTTTATCTTGGTAGAAGTTGCAGAGATCTTCCTCAAAATTGCAGCTGGTTTCTGAGGCACTGAAAGGAAGCTCTGTGCAAAGAACCGAAGTGAAAGCGAGCTCTCAAGGGACTACCTCAACTGATTGACAAATATGTACACATTTGTGCCCAGGGAGACCGGAGAGGTAAAACACAACAAAATATTTTTACCCTAATGGCACAGTGACAGGTTAGCATCAAACCAACATGTCAGCATGACAGGGAAATTGTTCTTTTCCTCCCTAAAGGGATGGAAGGAAGGAGTTATTTTTATATTCTATACAAAAATACAGAAGTGCCAGACTTCAAACGAAATATCCTTTCATGCTGTAAAGACTACGAGCACTTATTCACATAATTCACTATTCAAAATTCATTCATACAAAATTAAAAAGAAAGAAAGAGAAAAGGTAAAGATTTTAGGAAACTCTTAATTTCTCTTTAAGACATATATTTTAGAAATAATCTTTTCCAGAAATAATTTTCCTTTGTTGATTAATCTCTGTGTCAGAAGCACAGCCTCCATCTATGTATAATTGACATTTGTAGTAGCAGCTGATCAACTGAAAGGAAATCACTACTCAGTACAAGTCATGCTCTTCAAAAATATATACCAATTCTGTCACCCATACCTATTGTTTGGGCTTTTGCTGAGTTCCAGTATCATTTACCTTGGTTTATAAATACCACCTCAGATTAGATTGCCTGAAGAAAAGGGAACACAACTTCTGTTCTTCTAAGAATAACTTGTTCCTAGCAACAAGTCATTGCAAGTCAATGTGCTGACTGCCCTCTGAGCCTGGAGGGAATGTGACAGTTTGGGACACATATAATATAGCTGAGTGGGATCCTGTTCTGCATGCTGACACCCACTGGTCTAATGTTTCAGGGCACGAGAGAGGGGGCACTGTTCTGAATACCCAGAAAACCACCTCTAGGGGGCCATTTGGGTTCTGGGAGCAGTGATCTGATGAAACGGGCTGTTCAGAGACGAAGACTCAGTATACTCTTGATTTATCAATTTTCAAAGGAAGAAAACATTCGAAGGGTCTGAGGAGCTGGCTCAGACTAAGGAGACAAAAGAGGCATGATAACCAGATGTGGTAAGGGGCCCGAGACTCAACCTTGACCCAGGAAAACCAACAGCTATAGTGTCATTCTTGAGGCCACTGGCAAATCAGTATATTGCCTGTAGTTTAGTTGATATTATGCAATCAATGTTAAATTTCCTGAACTTGATAATTATATTGGAGAATGTATTTGGTTTTAGAAAACACACGTCAATGTATTTAGGGGTAAAAAAAGCGGGCAGAATGTCCACAACCTACTCTTAAATGGTTGATGAAGCAAATGTGGCAAAATGTTAACAATATGTATTGTAGTTCTGAGTGAAGAGAATATATGGCAGTTCTTGACAGTATTCTTGCAAATTTTGTCTGAGTTTGAAATATACAAAAATACAGAGTTCTAGAAACACTAAATTAGGAAAAAAATGTGACTAACATGACAAAGAAAAGAATGAGAAGACAATGTTCTCATATAACTGGAACCTGATTGTGTCTCAGAAGGTACACACTAGCAAAGTGGCCAAAATGAGCACCCTGATGAGCTGGACAGGGGAAAGGAAGGGAGGAGAATCCTCTGCTCTGAGCTGGGAGATTAGCCCCCACACCCTGCTCTGCCTCACTCTGCCAGTCCCAGGGAGCATCTTCAGGCCATGAAGACAGCCTTCCAAAATGAAAACGATCTCATACGAACAAGGATCCATTGACATCCCTCCATGGAGATCTGATGCCATGGGAAACCCCACAATGGCTTCCAGCCTTAGTCACCCTCTGCCAGCTAGTAATGAAAAAGCAGATGAAAATTTAAAATCTAAAGATGGCTGTCTAGCTCAGAAAACAGTGTGGCATTCCCCAAAGTCACGCTCAGTGAAAACAGCAGGTCAGTGAAATTACTCATCAGGAATGCTCAGCAAGAAATATACCCCCGGGTGGCTAACAAGGGAACCATAACCCACTTATGAAGTGTATAGGAGAGGGTGGGAGGTAAAAGTAAGCGAGGACCAGCTCTCTCCACGGTGACAAACTGAGTCATCCAGAAAAGATTTTTTCTGAGGATGAGATTAATACCTACTCCTAAAAATGGATTTGTCCAGGATTCTGAGAAGGTCTGATAAAAAGGAAATCTCAAAAGCATAACTCAGGGCCTAAGTTGTTTTACCCAGAATGCTTTTTTGACCATGAGATAGTCTTTAATTCCTGAAGATGGGGCCCTGGGGCCTGTTTGTGGCCTGATAAGCTCCTCAGAGATCTGAGATGGGGAGCCATAGTGCAGGCTTGTTTAAGAAGCACCTGGTCAAGTAGGATCACAGCCGAACTACTGGGAAGTGTTAATGACATATCTGAAGCACAGGCAGGGATCAGGCAGTTGGAAAACCCTGAGCAGTAGCTGATCAGAAAAGAAGGTCCCCAGCAAGGTACCAATAAGCATTATGATGTAAGATTTAGTTAATACCTTGCTTTCTGACATTTGAACTTTTTAGAAATGAGAGGCTTTGAAGATAATCTAATCAGACAGAGGGTCCTGAAGTTTGAGAAGAATCAGTGGGAGTGTGTCTCTCATCTGTTCGCTGCTCCTTGGAGTTCATGAAGGTGAACTCAGTGTCAGTCCTACAGATCTAAAGGACTCATCAGCCCCTGCGATGCTGGAGGGATTCTGGGTACCATGTGCTCTTCAGGCTACTGAATTTGCACAGTAGTTTTACTGTAGCACGAGCCAGCCTGCAAGCAGGCTGAGAGGCTCAAAGCTGGCTTCAGGAAGAGGGTGAGTGGGAACTGGCACCAGACCAAGGCATCGTGATGGAGCAGAGGCTGGGCCAGTGACCAGCCTGAGGAGATGCTTCAAGGCCTCTGAGCTAAGGAAGGCTGTGGCAACTTCAGCGGGAACCAAGGCAACAACTGGAGCCAGGTTTCCAATGGAAGAGGTCTGGGTAGTGCACTGTTATTGGTGAATAACAAGAGTGATCAAGACTGGGATTTAGAGACATCCTGTGAGCTATATCCGTGAGCGTCAGCCCCTCCCAGTCCATGGCCTGTCTATGGGTGGACCCAAGCTTGGAAAGGAGGTTGGGCCTGCACAGGTCAGAGCAGTGAAGCTTTCAGTTTGGGGTTGAGCTTTAAGGTAGGATTCCTAGAAGTGAATGGAGTCACCTGTTATGCATGCAAGGATTAACAGCTTTGAAGGAGATCCTATTCCTATGATCTAGACTCTAGATCTCAAGGTGGAAGGGAGGGAGTTTTGGGGTAGATAAGGCTTGGAAAGGGAAGTCCTGGAACTCAAAGTTGGGGGAGTGGGAAGGTCTCGCTGTCCTCTGGAGCATTCAGGGGAAATACTCAGAGAGTGACGTGACGTTGGAGTTTAACCCCTGTGGCTTCGTGAGGGGTCTCAAGTCAGGAAAACTGGATTAATTCTAAGCCCAACCAAACTGTGAGAATGTGTTGAAATAATTTCTGTCTTGGCATCCGAGGAGGTGAGGGAAGATGCCAGATCCAGCTGGGAAAAACGGAGACAACAAGTCTGGAGCTAACCAAGATTTAAAAAAAATGTTGGCACCTGTTCTGAAACAGAAGGGCATAAACTATTTGTGAAATGTAAAATGAAGTATGAAAGCTAAAGGGCTCAGCTCCTAAGACTCGGAATCTGACTCACAGCTGCTTAATGAAAGACGCAGAGCTGCTCGGGCTTCCACATGCATCAAGCCAGTGCCCTTCCTCTGCTGCTTCTCTTTAGTTTCAGTCTGAGCCCCTGTTCTCCGCAGAATGGATGGGGATATTTTGAAAATTAAGTATATAGTGTTAAGTTTCATGAGTAAACATTTTCTGTGTTGCACGTCTGCTAAGACCTTCACAGACAGTATCTTATCAATCTTCCCGACAACACTATGGAACAGATTCTTCCATCCACGTTGTACAAATGTGGAAAGAGTCATAGAGAGGTTAGTTAACATGCCCAAGGCCACACAGCTTGTAAGTGGCAGAGTAGGGACGTGGAACCAAAGTCCTGGGTCTCGAGCGTAACAGTAGGATCACATGTTTAAACCATTTTAAAAGCAAAGTTAGTATGCTGGGAAGTTCTGAAGACCAGTTTGGAGTCTTGTGACTCCAGTGTGAATCTCTGGTGGTCCTTGTGGAGGGAGGGTTTTCATGTGGGCTGGGTTTTACAGCCTGAGGTGCCACCAGCGCTTTCAGTAAATGGTCCCTATTTTGCTGGAGTGTTTCTTTTCCTTTCACCAGTCAGTAGAAAGGAGCATACATATATTCGGTATCTCTTAAAAAGGGAGAGTATTTCCAAACATTACTTCTGAGATGGTGCCATAGATTCAACGACCTCCCAGCTGCCTCTTCACCCGGCCACTACCCAGTGGCCACTACCTTCGACAAACACCTCCTCTCACGCACGTGTCGGTTGGAAGTATAAATGTCCATTGTAAATGCTTAGTGACTAAAAATAGCTTTCTAAAAATAATGACGAAGAGGTTTTGAACCTACTATTAACATCATGGAAATATTAATTGGAGATGGGATTAGGGAGCAATCGGATTTTGAGAAGTAAAACAATTTTGGCTTTTGTGTTCTGCCAAATTTAGAGACTCTTTTAGTCTTTGATTACAGTTTAAATTAAGTAATTTTCATGAAAATATGTAAATCCAGTCTGGTTTCTTCTGTTTCACTGGATTTTATTTAAAAATTAGAATTAGTAAAAATAATATTTGGTTTCAGCAATTTAGTATGTTTCTCTCTAATTTGGGGGTAACAGTTTAGTCTGAGATGGAAATGTTTTCTTAGTCCACTTGCTTGTAGAATACATCTGAAACCATATCAGATTAGAGGCTAACTCTGTCTTAAGCGATAGCCAGACTATAAAGGCAAAGTTTAAAAAATGCACCATGCTCCATACCCCAAAACCAGGGCTCAAAAATAAAATGGGGACACTACAGTGTCTCCCTGGGGCCTCTTGAGGAAGCAAGGTCACTAAAAGGCAAGGTCAATTGCGTTTATCTGGGTTATCAGTAATAAAATGTCTGACTTATTTTAAAATATTTGTTTTCTAATTCACTTTGAATTGATTTCAAAATCAAATCAAAATCAATTACCTATTTTTTCAGAAACTAAAAATTTCTTCTTTTTTCTAAACCTCAAGTTTATGGAAATTACAAAATTAGCCATGATAGAGTGACCTGAGGATTTACTTAGAAAGAGAATTTAAATTGAGTACATAATATTTAGTGAAAAAGCAACACAGAGATATATACCAAATACTAATATCTTTAAATATGAGGACATTGATAGGTCTTGGATACATAAAATTGGAAAGAGTCTTCATAATTACACTCAGTAGATACTGAGATTTTTTTCCTATGTACACATCCATCTGTCTATGAACCCAAGATATCCATTAAAGAGAAAGATGGAAAAAGAATGAGTATTATTTAATTTTCACTTCCTAATAGGTAAGGAAGCTGAAAACTCAACACTTGTCAAGGGCCTGTGGTGACAGAACAATAAGATTCATTATGTGAGAAGAAAAAAAGAGAGTTACATACCAGAAGAATGGCTATTCAGTTAAACATGAGATAATAGAAAAGGTAAGGAAATTAGAAAGAATTCAAGCAAGTCCTGATCACAGGCATAGATTCAGAAGGAAAATTCCAAACGTGAGGAAAAAGAAAAAAGAATTGCTTACCTGTCTGATTTTGGCAGTGAACAGGAGAGAAAGAAATATCATCCAAGGCAACATACCCTCCTTTGGGACCATTGAAAGCAACTTCAAAAATAATCTACAGAGGAAAACAACACAGTGTGCTACAGGTTTACATATTTTCTGTTAGGCTCAAGTGCTTTTATTTATGATTTAAAATGACGTGCCAATAAGCTAGGAGATGCCAAGCTATAAGTACTTAAGGAACCATGTTTCTACACAGAGGGATTTGGGCAGCTCCCTCCTCAACCCACAGTCTCTTTTCGGAAAAGGAAATACTAAGCCCTAAGTTGTATTTTATTGGTGAACTTTTTCCTCTCCATTGCATGTCAGCTAAGGTACCCATGTTACTTTCTTTTCTGACAGAACTACAGAATTGACAATTTGCATTATGAACTTCAGTTAAAGAAACAACAGGTCCTTGCAGAAAGCTGATGACGTTCACTTCCTCCACTTCACGGAGAACTAAGCCCCTCTAAGTCTCTTGCCCTTTTCCATACATGAAATGCTATGTCAGGGTCCTGGACAAAGATGCAGCAATCAATTCTGATGGCTAAAGCATAATCAGACCTAGAAATTCTACACATGGACATTAGAATTCCAGGCATGTTTGAATGGTTAGAAAAAACATGCGGTTAATGTGTTCGGTCCCTTTAAATTTGCTCTCTTCTCCATGTTCAGTGAACTGCCTTCTACCTGTCACTGTGGGGATCAGGTGTGCTGACCACAGCATTCACCTGTATTGGGAAAACCACCCAAGTGTGAAGTCCGATCTTGTGAATTGACAACATGAGAAGATGCAGTGCTGAGTAGGGCTGAAACTCGAATGCCTACAAGGGCCAGGCAGGCCATGATGTGGGCATGGTGTGACGCAGCAGAGGGGGTGCAGACTGTGGTGAAGTGGGAGCGCAGGCCCTGCCGAAGGAGGACGGCTGCCACTTTGTCAACTGCTGACGTGTGGGGGGTCAGGCCTAACGTGTCCAGATCTACCAAATGGTCCAGAGGACCTGGATCTCTAGAGTTTTACTTGAAATCTGTGGATTGTTTTAATGTTGACAATTAACTTAGAAATTAAAACAAAGAAGCAAACAACAAACAAACACAAAAAAACAAATACCTTTACAGCAGTCTTTGTAAGACTATTGAGATTAAATGAGAAATTGTATATAAAGACCCTAGCTTACAGAGTCAGCTGCATAATAAGCTCTGAACTAAATTCATGCCTTCTTCTCCCCAGGTTGACCTGTCTTGAACTCATATTCAGACCTGAGCCCAGTTACTAATTAGCCACTAATTAGCTCGAACAGGCCCCTTCTCTTCTCTGGGTGTCAGTTTCTCCATTTGGGGGTGGGGGGAAGAGTTTGGGTAAGATGGTTCCTAAGGTCTCTCTCAGTTTAATAACAAGGTCTTGCGGAGGCTTGTACCTGGACTTGGCAAAATCCAAGAGCGGGCCTGGAAGTTTGTCTCTGGAAAGGTGAGAGGCTCAGAGAACAAAGGGAACAGGTGCGGACAAATGAGAAGGGGCAAATGAAGTTCTACACTCTTAACATAGGTCCATGCCACCTGATAAAGAAGTGAGTGGCAGAAATTATCTTACTGGGCAGGCCAAATAAGAATGAAATTTTGGATGAGAATGTACTAATATACTCATCACAGCTAATGTGCCAGTCTCTTGCTCAGAAAGAGGGTCTCACATGCTTGTTTTCCATTTTAAAAATTCATTGGAGAAGATGATGGCATTAAATTCACCCATTTCTGCAGCATAGATCTCTTTTCCTGGCAATTACTGAGAGCAAATAATCCTATCATAATGAATTCAGAGGACTGGAGCAAAATCACACATGTGGGAATCAAAAGAATATATACTGAAGTTTAGTAATGCCCAGAATTGTAACATTTCAGCTTTAATTTAAAAAAAAAATTGGTGAGGTCTCAGCCACACAGATGCCATGAGTCTGTGGTTGGGCGGAAGGAGCTGACAAAGAAAATGCTGTCGGAGCACGAGCGTGTGTGACTCATCCGACTGGAACAGGAGGAAACTTTCTGAAGCGGCATGTGCATGTCTCCTTCCCCTTGTAACCCAGGCCCACAGGAAACTTTCCACTGGGCTGCAAGAGCACACTGAGGCCTGGTCAGCCACTGGGATAGGAAATAGCACACACACTGCAAAAGGCACTGTGCTCCTTCTGGCGCTGTATGTGGGGGGCAGAGGGAACCTGAAGAGGGCCAGGGGAGTGGCAGGCCGTCAGTAGACAGGACATGACAGAAACCAGGACCCAACCCCCACACTCTATGAAGCTCCACATCAGGCGAGCAGATGGCACCACTGGAAAGCAGAGGATAATTCACTCCTTTTGCACTTTAAAGGGAACTGGGAAAGATCTTCCTGAAAGCGCAAAGTGAAAAGTACAGGTCAGCTACAACCTATGGTAACTAAAACTACTTATAGCTCCAAATCTGCAACCACAATGCTGCCCTCACTGATTCGAGAGGTTCCGTGGGGTCCTCAGACAGGGCTAGGTCTCTTCCTTCAGCTTTCGGTCAGATTTTAGTTCAAGCACTTGTCTAAGTGCCCTGGCACTTACCAGCTGTGTGACCTAGATAAAAAATGACAAACTTCTTAGACTTTCCATTTCTCCCTTCTCATCTGTAATATGGGGGCATTTTTTATCTACTTTGCTGGATTGTTGTAAGGACTAGAATATATACATAGATATAGAGACACATTAATACATGTGCTTAAAAAAAGGTCTTTCAAGGATAAACACCAAAATGTTACAGTTTTCATCTTTGTGGTATTGATTGGCCCAGACTGTTTCAGTTTGTTTTGCTTTCCTGAATTTTCTAATTTTTCTGTCTCAGACATTTGTCATTCACATAACTATAAAAAATTTTAAAACTCAAGCACCAAGGCTTGTTTCAAATTTGGACCACAACCATAACTTTCTCTCTGATATTTTTGACATTATTTATACTGTAAAGGAGAAAAGAAGAAAATAATTTTTTTCTCTAGAAAGACTGTTCCCTCAAACAAGGGAATAGAAACAACCTTCCTTGTAACATTCCTTCATAACTGCGCTCAGGAATGGAAGTTCAAGAGTGACTTTCACTTAGAAGGCACTGATCTCTTTTGACCTTCCCATGACCACAGTACAAGGTTTAAAGGGAGAGTGTACCCCCAAATCTAGCTGGTTGACTGGCTTTTCCATATTTGTCCTTAGAAAAAACAGTCTTGTTAGAAAATGAAGGTGATAAAAGAGGAAGGCAGAAGGGAATATAAAGAAAGGAAGGGAGGTGGAGGAGGCCAAGAAAGGGAAAAAAAGAAAGAAAGACTGAGACACGGCAGAAAAGAAAGAATGGGTGTGAGATGCAGCACCTCCTGACCTCCAAGCCTGTGTGTGGGCAGCAGCCCTGCAGAGCGGCTGCGTCAGGGTGCACCTGGAACACCCACCTCCATGGCATACGGGGCATTGAACTCCACTTCAGCGAGGTTCCAGGCAGGATTCTCTGGACCACTGGTTTTCCAGATCTCCTCATAAAGGCCGGTCACGTCCCGAGTATAAAGGGAGAAGACGTTGTCATTGCCCTGTTGGAGCTGGTAATAAAATGACAGGCAGCCGGACATGGGGGCCGTGGTCATCGGGGAGATGAGCTGCGCCACCTCCTGGAAGTGCTTGATGTAAACTGAGTCCACGTACATGTAGTGGCCTGAAAACCACACAGAGGAAACAGCATGAGACAGGCTGCGGATTTTCAGATGAAATGGTGGGATTCTGGGATTTACTGTGGGATTGTTATCCAGGGAGCGGGGTAGAGACGAAGCGAATGAGTTACAGACAAAAGAAGTTTGGCCGCGGGTTGGTGAATGTTGCACCCGGGAGAGAAATACATGGAGATGACTGTGCTCTGCTGAATGCAAGGTAGGAACCATTCTTCTTCACTCCCTTACTTTTGACTGAAGCACACACACATATAGAAAGGTTAGATGCAGCATCTGTGAAGCACTTGAGTTTTCACGAGCTGAACAGAACTGTGGAAAGAAACAGAACTTACCTCAGAAGCCACCCTCCTCCAAGCCTTCTCTGAGTTAATAAGGTTTCTAAGAACATACCAAGCATTCCATCTGTTCTTTAAAAGACATAGAGGGACCCTCCTCTAGATCTTTACAATATATACAAAATGTCATTGTGTATTCTTTGAATGAAACTAAGATTTTGAATTCACAACCAATGACAAGTTGTACCACTTCAATAGATCACGTAGGTCAGTCAACACGGCAGACAGGGTTAGGACTTGGAAGGTTGAACTTGCAGTACCACTCTTTGGAAGGCCTTGGTGGGCTTTGCACTTAGAGGCTGGCCTCCATTAGAGGCATTTTGGTGAAATTGAGAAATGGTGAGGCAGAATGGGGAGAGACTGGGATTTGGCCATTGAAAATACTGGTTTGAATCCTGACCTACCTCTTACTAGACCTATAACCGTAAGCAAATTATTGAGTCTCTCTGGTCTTCAATGCCCTGATCTCTAGAACAAGAATCAAATACTTCTCTCATTGGATTGATATGAGTATGAATGAGATTATGTATATGAAATGTTTAGCCTGTGCCTGGCACATTGCAATTGCCTAACGTAATTATAATGAAATAAAGTAATGCCATTACGGATTCTAGTACCATGTTTTCCCCATTGTCTGTTTTATATAAAGTTGGAGCTACTATTATTAACAATTTTGTCAGAATTTATTTAAGCCATAGTGACAGAGGAATGCTATGCAATGTAGCTTCCATGGGCTGGCCTTCTATTTATGAGCTCAGAACAACTACAGCCTAATATCTTTATCTTTAGTACATTATGCCTGGTTAATAGTAATTCCTTTCATCCTTGGCAAAATAGCAGTAAGGATATTAGGAAGAATATATTCATTCATGCACTGGACACTTACTTTGCATCTAGCACTGCCCAGTATGTGGTTGGCCCTCAATGAATGGTTATTCAAAGCACAAACATGGTCTCAGAAAGGTCCTCACCTCCACAAGGCAGAGGAGAAAGATGAACAAATCAGAGCTATCTTCTCCTGGTAGCAAATTGTTCAACCCCCTGAATAAACTTTCTTGTTCAAACATAATTTCTCTGACCATCTCGCCAAGCCTTGTAACAGTGAAAAAACAGAGATCACAAACTCAGACGCTCAGAGGAGCCAACTAGATCAGGTACGTGATTAAAGTGGATTGGGTTCAGGGAGGAAAAAAAGAGGGTGGTAAATTAGTTGCCAACATTTGAAATCATATTTCACCAGAGATGAGGAACAGAAAGCAAGCTTCTCTGGAAAACTCCGAAAATCTGGGCCCATGTTCTCTTGCTGCGGCAAGTGGCTGGCAGAAAGAGCGGCCGCGCCTTGCATCACCTGTGCCCTCCAGCCCATCCCGAGAGCCCATCCCTCTCCACCCAGCTGATGCCCTGACATCTGGGCCGGTGCTGCAGGCCTCTCCCACTGAAGCTCAAACTCCAGATTTTTATGAAAAAATCTATCCATTTTAAATGATATCCTTGTATTGGTTGGCTAAGGTTGCTATTAACAAAGTACCACAAACTAGATGGCTTAAACAACAGAAATTAATTGCCTCACAGTTTTGGAAGCTAGAAATACAAGATTAAGGTGTCAAAAGGATTGGATCTTTCTGAGGGCTGTGAGAAAGAATCTATTCCAGGCCTCTCTCCTCATTCCGGTGGTTGGCTGGCACCACCCAGTCTCTGCCTTTGTGTTCACCCGGTGTTCGCCCTCTGTGCACGTCTCTCTCTGTCCCCAAATTTCCCGTCTTTTTAAGGACACCAGCCATACTGGATTGGGGCCCACTCTGCTTCAGTAAGATGACCTCATCTTAACTGATATCTGCAACAACCCTATTTCCAAATAAGCTCACATTCTGAAGTTAGGGAGTTAGAACTTCAACATGGGGATTTTTTTTTTTTTTTTTTAAAGAAAGCAGAGACAGAGAGGGAGAGAAACATCGATGTGTGGTTGCCTCTCATTTGCCCCCCACTAGGGACTGGCCTGGAACCCAGGCATGTGCTCTAGATTGGGAATCAAACCAGCGACCCTTTGATTTGCAGGCCGGCACTCAATTCACTGAGTCACACCAGCTGGGGCCAGCGCCGGGGCCAGCGCCGGGGCCAGCATAGGAATTTGGAGGAAATGCAATTCAACCCATAATACCCTTCACCATAAATATTTAAACTTTGTGTGTGTGCCAAGTACACAAATCTGCAGGCTGGAAATGACTGATGGAAACCTAATTTGCCACCTCTGTGGAGAGATTTTAAAGGAAGAATCAGAACGGCAGACTGAACAGAATCAAAGGACCTCTGACGTGCAAGGAGCGCCGCGCTCCAACGCCCTGTAAGTGGTGCTGGTGGCCAGTCGGCCTCGACCAGAACACGCCACTAGTGGAGGGTGCCTGGGAGCAGCCTGGCTCAGGAATGCAGCCCTGTTCACCGAGAGCTCACCCGAGTGTCAAAGGCAGAAAGGAAGTTGTTGTTTTTTTTTATTTTATTTAATTATCTTTTTACTTTAAATAATCTTTTATTTTTCCATTACAGTTTATATACAATGTTATATTAGTTTCAGGTGTATGACTCAGTGTTCAGATATTATATAACTTCCTAAGTAATCACCCCAATAAACCTAGTACCCATGTGACACCATACATAGTTCTTACAGTATGATTGACTATATTCCCTATGCTGTACTTTCCTTCCCTGTGACGGGTCTGTAGGTACAATTTGTACTTCCTAATCCCTTCACCTTTTCCACCCATCACTCCCCAACACCCTCCTATCTTTCACCCAGTCCCCCAACACACCCCCACCCCGGCAACCATCAGTTCTCCAGAGAGGAATTTTTAATGCCCTTTGTAAAAATCTTTCCTACCAATGAAACAAGCTTCTTCCAAGATATGTCACTGGGGGAACCGAGTAGAAGAGCTATAATATTCTGTTGACCTGATACCTCATTGTGGGGGCCATGGAGGCGGGCTGGTGACATTCTTTCACGTGAACTTGCTGCATGGACCAGAGCTGACTGAGAGCCACCAGCTGACTCATGTGTGGATCCACAACAGCATTTGTGCCAAGGCCACACCACACTGGGCTGTTCCCAGTCAATGACCAAGCGTAGCAAGGGTAACAGAGCAGGGCCAGTCTGTCTGACACGGGGCTCTTCAGCATCCCCCCACCAGCCTGGCCCTTCTCCTTCACAGGCGTCAGCCTTCTGTCCTGTGCTGCAGGCTCTCCCACCAAAGGCTGCATTATGACTTCTGTGGAACCTGGGCATGGGTGCCTTTCTCCATAAAATACATTAAAAATTGTATTTTATAACTGCATTGGTATAAAGATAAATATAATCTAGCACTTATGTTTGTTGTTGTTACCCTCATTTTTCTTTTGATTGTAAAATAAATGAAATATAAACATTCTCATAGATCCTTAAAAAGGTCCTGGCCCGTAGCCACTGTGACTACTGTGTGTAATGGCTACAGTGACCTGGTCCAGCCACTCCAGCTCTCTCCCTTCCATCCTTCACGGTCATTTCTGCCAGTGAGTCTCTTCCACACCTGCTTCTTGGAGTGTCTGCTTCTTGGAGGACCCAAACTGCACAGCCATGAAGAAGGAAATCTTTCTACCCAGGGTGGGGAACACCTCCAAACACCCTCAGTGTATCTGGGGGAGACCTCACAAACCCACTGGAAATTATTCATTCTACATCCAGTGTGCATGGTAACTTGCTTAGAGAAATGTCTCAGACCCTGTCCAATTATGCATTATCTTCCTCACAGTTGTCAGAAATCTGACCATCATCTTTAAAGGCTAGTTACTCACCTGCTGTGTGAACAGCATTTTAATTCCTGAATTTGCAGTTAAAGCTCCTCATTAGAAACACATGCATAAGACACTAGGCCAAGGGAGCCACAGTCATATTTCTGACCCCCCAAAACATCCAGCAAACAGAATGTGACCTGCCCAAAGTGAGTCAGAGAGGCTTCTGGGGACAAGAACAGGACTGCTGACAGCCTCTTATGGAACCACTAGACTAGACCACATACCCCGTCCCCACCCCCACCCCTGCTCACGCCGTTCATCCATTGTCAGTGTTGAGTACTGTTTACTGACGATCTGAGTAAGACCAAGTTTTTCACTGGAAAACAAAAGGTAGCTCATCACAGGTTTGCTACCTCAGCTGAAGGGGCGGGGATGAGACAGGAATCACCAAGTGTCTGCCCAGGCTCTGTGTGTGTCATTGTTGAGTACAATCTGCTCCAAGCAAAAGGTGGGCTGGGAGCAGACAGTGTTTTGTGTACATTTTCAAGGCGAATGAAGAAGGTGGCCTGGAATTCTTATGAAATCATGTCTAGTGTCTGGTATTGTGAGGATTTTCCTGCCCACTTCAATGAGGCCAACCCTCCTATCTGGTTCTAGAGCCTCCAGAATTTCTGGGAGAGACAATTTTCATCAGATCCTTTGAGACTGAGTGGGATGAAACTAGGTATAGATGGACCATATGTAGACAGGATCCTACAATCCACCAAATCCTTGGGGATATTGTAGGCCACAAAGATTTGTAAGTATTATATTTTTAATTGGAAATGAATGTCTATGAATGGGACAATGGGTTTCCCATAAGATCAAAAATTAAGAAGTTTGTTTCCACCCCTCTAAAATCCAACTGGAAGCTGCTCTGTTTCCCTAAGTCTGGATTGTACACTATAAGCCTGTAGTTCTAGGGGGGGAAACCCCTACCAGTTCTGCTGAAGGATCAAAACGCTCGATGATGCCAGCCAAGGCCCAGGCCGCCCTGGATTATGCCTGCAATGACCACATGTGCACACTTTCCTCCTTTCCTGCAGCAGCCCCTGGGTTAGCTCACCTTCTCCTGGGGACGAGTGGCCCCTGCTAGCTCGCCATTTTCCCTTGAATTAGAAAAAGAACTCTGAGTGAAGTTCCTGGACTTTTATTTCAGTCTGGCTAACCAGCATTCCACAAAGACTGCCCTTGGCTCAGCCGCCAGGCCGAAGGCATCCTCTGACTCAGCTGTGATTCCTCCCCATTGGCCACATGTAGGCCTTGGTTGTGATGCCTGCATCCATGTCAGGGTTGTCTGGACAAGCTGTCTCCTGGGTAAAGGGGAAAGCTTGGTCTGCAGGAACGTGTGCTGGCTGGAAACACTCGGTGGTCTCTGCCATTGTGAGGAGACAGCAACCTAAGGTAGCAGGTTATCATGCCTGCTCCCCTGGTCTATGAATCCAAGAGTTTCCTTCATGAACCTTTAGTTCTGTGGGTTTCGGTGAACTTAACTATAATAGAGTCAGATTCTAGTCTTTTTATACTGCTTTCAAGGATGGCTAAAATTTAAATGAATGTGAAGTGGAACTTCTCCTAGTCCCTGCTCAATACCAAGAAGCATGGGTGACAAGTACATCTGTTTTCCAAAAAGCAGTGCAGACCATCACCATAGGATATGCTGTGTTGAGGCAGACTTGGCAGCTAAGCCCGCTCTGCCAGCTTTAGCCCATCTGTCCCCTCCAGCCTGTTGAATATATATATTCAACAGGACAAGACCAGAGAGGGATCAGAGAGACCGGAGACAGTTTCTTTGAAGCAAGCTGTCAGGAGCTGACCTGCCATGTGTTTCCTTTTGACCAAGCCCTCCCTCTCAAGGGAAGAGGAGGGAGTGTGTTCCTATTCCTACCCTGATCCAAGGGAGGAGATTTAAGGGAACCACTTGCAGAGAGGGTGGAAGAGGGAAATTCCATCTAACCACAGCCCCACCCTTGCTTGCAGAAATTCTGAGTTCTCCAATTGCCTTGGGCCACCAGAGGAGGGTGGTGAGAGTTACTGGGAGAATTTGTCAAGTGATAACGGCCCAGAGGCTGGTGTCTGACTCTTGACTGCATAGATCTAATGGCAAGACAGCTGTAGGAGGGACCCGGGGCAGAGCAGAATGGACAGAAAGGATTTTGTTGCCAGTGAGCTGTCCTTCTAGAGTTTGATGGGGCAAAGATTTGATTTTTCTCTTAGCCAAAGTGGGCAACTCAGATGATAGCTGGGCTAGGGTGCCTTGAAGGACTCTTCTCAAAAGGACAGCATGCAGGGCAGTAACTCCCACAGAAAGGGGCTGGCTGGGTGTCCTATTACTTATAGGTGCTAAAGCGGATTCGCAGAGGGTGCCTCATCCCTGTTGGGGAACAGTGAAGTGGGATTCTCCATTGGCCATGAGAGAAATGGCTAGCATTTGGCCTCCTGTAGTACAAAGGGCATCAGCTCCACATTAAACAGCTCTGGTCACATAAAGCCTTCTGTCTGCTCCCCTTCCCTTTCTGTTCCATCCTCATCCTGCCTCCCCCCACCCTGGAGGAGCCAGGAGCAGCACCACAAGTGGGGGAAGGGCAGAGGGGAGAAGTATGAAGAAATAAAGCACAAACGCTCTCTCTACGGTTCTGCTTTACACTGGCTGGGGTGGCGGGGGAGGTTTGAATTGGATGAGATTTTCAAATTTTGACTTGACTGAATTCAATCCTTTATTGTTGTTTTTCTTCCTTTCATAATTACAGAAACAGTGGTTACTTGTGCAGCCTCCACAAGTTAAAGGAACTGTCAGATGAAGGATGAAGTGCACTTTTGTGATGAACTTATTCCTTTCAAAGGAAAATGGTGGGTCATCCAGGGACAGAGAAAGGAGACCCAGAAGGGCTTGCACCAAGGCAATGGGGAGAAAATGGATAAAGCTGCCTCCCTACCCAGCCCTTCGGCAATGAACCACACAGATCAGTGCAGATGGCGAAGGAGTAGGTGCTGTCAGGGTGACACCTGAGCTCAGTCTGACCTGAAATGAGAAGTGTGTCCTGAGTTATGGAAGAATGACTCATCCATCTCAGGGTCTTCAGTGGAATAAAATAACTCTGATCTGATTTTAGGTTTTCAAACCTTGGTTAGCTCCTTGTAGAGCAGCACCATGGGTAGATGTAATTTTTAAAATTTCAGCAAGGAAACAGGTTTCCCTCATTATTTTTCCAGTAATTATCTTCTTTTTGCTAAGGCAGGTAGAAAATAGTAATGGTCTGTCAGCAGGTTACCTCCTGAAAGATGTTTGTTTCACTTCATAAAATATTCAAACAGAAAAATCCTTATGTGATGAATCAGAATTGTGTAAGTGAAAGCAGACAATATTATCACCTTTCTAATACCCCAAATATGTCCCACCACAATTCTTAGTGCGTCTTGTACCATTTTCATCACCAGACAAGAATGTGGAGACCGGGTGCTCATCTGAAAAACCTGACTCACCATTTGGGGCTAACCATTATGAACACCCAGTCAAATAAAGGAAAATTCGTATCTACTTGTTTTTCAGATATTACCTGCACTGTCCCGTTCTCTGCAACACAAAGGCCAGAGCTCTCCTGGGAAGACTTCCTTCAGTCTCTCAGAGGTGCCAAATTTCTGAGCAGGCACACAGCTTTCCTGGCCCCTCGCTGTTTGCATCTCCAGTTCTTACCACGAAGCAAAAGTAAAAACTGCTTCCAGTATATGAATGAACATGAGACTAATTTATATAGAGCAAAATCTGCTGTCATGGGCAGATATCTGAACCACTTAATCTTTACTTTGCCATCCAAACTGATAGAACTCAAGGAAAATCAATATACCCAGTGGAAGGCAAAAGCAATAAGAAAGGCAGCCTTTCTCTTATTTAGAACATTGGAGGGTCCTTCTTTCTTTCTTTTTTTTTTAAGCGTGATCTTGGTCAAACCTTTGAATCATAGGGGCAGAGAAACAAATATTTTATTTGTTTTTCAAACAAAATATTTAAAAATCTTTAGAACTCATCATTTTAACCCCATCTTATATAGGGGAAAGTCTTACGGAAGAGCCCAGGTGTGAGAAGTGTGAATGAGTGTGAGTGTGTGCGTGTGTGCAGGCACCTATGTGTGTGCATGGGGTGGGAACGAGAGGGATGTTTGGCTGATGTCTGGGCAAAGCATCTGTCCAAAAGAGAAGCCGGGTGAAGCAGCAGAGGAGCGCTGGAGGCGGCGAGGGGAAGGCAGGCATCCTGCTCGCCTTTCGCAGCAGGAACGTAACCTCAGGTCTAGCGTCTACTCTGCCGTCATCGCACGTCTGGCATCCTCAGCACTCCCGACCGCTAACAAACCGTCCGCTCTCACGCCTACACACCTTGGCACATGCCGCCCCTGTCTTCTCCTTACTCATCTGGCAAAGTCCAGTTCTGATCTCACTTCCTCTACAAAGCCTTCCCGGCACCCCAAATCCAAGGTGGCCTTTCGCTTTTCTGGCCCCGTATCATTTATTTTGTTCCTCTGTTAGTCACATGTTACTGTGAATGTTTACACAGAATTTTGGTATTTGAATAATTTGAGAAGTGCCATAATATATATATAAATATAAAACTACATTAAAGGCACTAAGAAGTCCTAAAAATAAAGAAATTTGTTGATTTTTTTGTAGTTCAAAGTTCCCTCGTTTATTGACCACATACAAATGTAGCCCCTCTTCCCTCCTATAACGATTATCATCCTCAATAATGGTGTTCTGGGGACAACACTTTGGAAAAGTTTGTTTCTGTGGTCTCTTTGGGGTCAGTGACTGTTCTTGCATCACCAGGATATGCAAGAATGTCTGACATATAAAAGTGCTTATTATGTGTGTGCTGAATGGATGGTGAGTGATGAATGAAGAAGCCTCATTCCAGTGCTCAGGCTCTGACTGGACTGACTATACAATACGGTGGATTGCTGGAAGGGAGGTTAAAAAGTCTCCACAGATTTCTTCCTTTCAGGCCCAGAGTCAGCAACTGCATTAGGACTTGGTATTGACATCAAGGGACTCAGCAATGCTGGTGGGCAGAGCTGCCTGCCTTGGGGAGGCATTTTAGGAGAGCGGAGGAAGAAGATGAAGGATGGGAGATGGAGATGGGAAGATGGACAGGGAGAGGGAGCAGGAGAGGAGAGAGACAGGGGCTACGCCAGGGATGACAGCGTCCTACCACCAAGTCCTACTGCTCCTCAGGGATGGCCACATCGTTATGCCCATCTCCTGATATAAACAGTAAAACATTTGCTAGTTAAGATATTAGAAAAGACAGGTCCTCTTTTTCTTACCCCTTCAGCCCTTCAGAACTCCTTTATTCTTTTTTCTACTGCCAAATGCAGAGTACTTATGAGTACGCAGGAGGGACCCAAAACATTTAAAATAGATCTCAACGGATGATGAATTTGGAGACTTTGATGCATAGCCTTAGGTGAAGAAAGACGGTTAAGTAATTTCTCTGTGGCGAACAGGCGATGAAGACTCTGAGGAGTTAAGGGGACACTAAAGTGCTAATGCCCGAAGTGACGCAGCGCTCCGACTCCGGCATCTGGGCACAGGCGTCAGGACTCCCAGCCTCACCTCCCTCTCTGCTCCTTGCTGGCACAAACATGGTCTCAGTGTCTGTGGTCACAAATGAGAGTGAGCAGGGACGAGAGGTGATGCATTCTTCAAAGGATGGATTGCATTCAGGTTACAGAGTCAAATAAGTGGTTTGACACTAGTCCACAGCTCTGTTGCCTCTCCCAAGAAATGCGCTCTCCCCAGCCAACTGACCCTCACCTTCAATGAGGATGAGAAACGATGCACTGAATAAATAACCATTAGATCATGACATCGGTTACCCAGAGGAGCTGACCTAGCAACTAGTGTTTAAGTGACTGGACAAGGTCTTTAACATTCCCATATTAAGTTTGTACCTCTGAGAAATGGCAACAAGGCTTATTGCAAGTTTAATGCATTAGTCTTTCAAGATTTGCTGTACTCCTAGTACTAGATTCTAAAAATGGCCAAAAAAAAAAACAATCTCAAAATGAGCTTACTCCCATAAATTAAGAAAAAGTTTCTTTTTGAAACTCCAAGAGATTGTTAGTTGCTTTCTTCATTCAAAGATGTCAAGAGGTGGTGACGTTTTATTGTTTTGATGAACCCAACTGTCTTTTAAAATACTCATGCAGACGTATGGATCAATCTGTCACTATTGGTTATCAGTCCCTCCACATATAACATTCACTTCTAGTGTGGTTCCTACAACGGCCATCAGTGGAGGTGGGCTGTGGGTCTCCAAGGACAAGGTACAGATACACACATGGAAACTTCCATCTTTCGTCATTTCCCAAAGTGCCTTACTTTTAAAAGAAGGAAGTGAAAATGGTTTGTCTTTTTCAATCGAAACTCCTTATGTAAGTGATCGTAGATGGAACTAAAGAAATAGTTTCTGGGGCTTTATTTTGTTCTCTTGTTCTACCTTGCCCTGGTCTCCTTTCTGTGGAAGCTTTCTCCTCAAGGTCAAATTTTCCCTACAGAGAACTAGTCCCTGTGGCCACTAGGGGGCCCTGCTGCACACCACATTCAGGAGTCATCCTGGGTCTTCACTCACCTCTGGGCCACTGAGGATGTTCTTAAGGATATTCCCATCATTTGATCTATTTTGTGTGAAAAGTATCCTAAGATTATTCCAGCCTTGTCTTTAGAAATAAGAAATACTGAACAGCAAAGAGATAAGAAAGTAAAGCATAAAAATGGAAATGTGAAAATATCAAGACCAAGCATGGGTGAAGAACGGCCTTTAACTAGGTGGCTCTCCTCTTAGCTATAGCTCTCACCTCTGCAGTTTGTCTTTATAGGATAGCTTATGCTTCCCTACTCTTGCAGCGGGTTTCTGGGGGGGGGCTGCTCACCCTCCTCTCTCCTCCCTTCTCTGTTGACAGAGCCACAGTTCCATCAATGCAGGGGGCAGAAGCAGTTAGCCTGGGGAAAGGAGTCTATTTGCACCCAGCTCACCCAGCTCATTCTTGAAGGTGTGATCCTGCGGGAGAATGGAGTGGGAATTCCGACTGGTTCCTCCTCCGACAAACCAGTTCACGTTGGGGTTCCAGTGGTTCACAAAGCCACAGAGATGATTTTCTTCAAAGTCACATTCTGGCAGAAGAGAGGTAAAAACACACCTCATGGAGATATAGTCACACCTGGGTATACCTGCACTCGCTGCAGAGTTTGCTCTTAGATCTCAAAATATGTTTCTCACTCCCTTTGTCCAGGGGAACCAGGACCCCCCAGGCAGTATTGGTCAAGAAGAGAGAGCGAGCCTGTAACGAGTCGAGACTGTGACTCATCATTGCCTCTCTGGACTGTGGTTCTCCCACTTACTGGCCCTCTTGCATGCAGTGACCACTACCTCCCTTAGCCTGCATTCCTGTGCATGTGAAAGTTGTAAGGGGGTATAGCTTTCCACACAGCACCACGTGTTTGGCTGGGGCTTGGTACGAGCCAGCCGTTTTTATCAGCCATCCTGTTTCAAAGCACCATTTAGGGCTATGCTCTTAGTTCCAGGAATTTTGTCGTCCACCTTTTCTTGTACCTGGTTGTCCATTCTTCCATCAACTTCTCTCCTGATGGTGGTCAAATACCCAGAGCTGAGAGGCATTTTTCTGAATGCTAAAATCCTCTGCTTTTCTTATAAACAAAAACCCAGTTAGATAGAATAGGCAGGACAGGCATGTCCTAAGCTTGAGGTCCTTCTGCAGCTACTGAGTAGAGATGAGACACAAGATAAAGAGAACCCCCTCCCCATTTTAGTGGCATTGACATAGTTGCGTGGATAAATTGTTCCCAGTCAACAGACTCCTTTAATAGGAACAAGAAACTCACAAACCAGTGCTTTCACTGACTACCGTAATCATCAATGAAACATATGAAGTGTGGTTGTGCTGGTCATCTCCCACTGGCCCCTTCACATCCACCCCCTCCTTATTTCACCCCACTCTGTCCCCCAGAGGTTGACCTGTGTAAGTTACATCCATGGACTCCCCTGCCTCCCGGCTTCTTGCTGGATTCGACCAGTGGAAGATGGGAAGAGAATGCAGTTGGGACTATTTATTCCTCTAGTGCTCTCCCTGCCTGCCAGGTCACCATGGGTGGGCTGTGTCCCTCTACTGGGGACAAAGCCCTTGTCAAGTAGCTCTTGCCACACAGCTACTACCTCCAGGTTCTGGCATCCCTGCAGATCTAAAGATGTAGGTAGCCACGCAAGAGTCGTCACTGTTACTAGTCCTGGCTTACAACACTATGCCTCTCCAGTCTCCTCTACCCACTGACACCTTTGTAGTTCTTTGCTGAACTGGCCTCAGATTACACTGGATGAATGTACCTTCTGTTTCCACTTTCCTGCCAGGACCTAGACAGATACAGTAATCAATGTGTTTTTTGCATTAGCAAGCTCTGAAACATTTTACGATTTTCATTAGCAACTTTTCCACTGCAGCATCTGCTAACCAATGCTCAACACTCAGTGCCGAAGATGGCCGCAGAGTAAAATAAAAAGCAAAATATTCCTCAATGTGCCAGGTACTACTCTGAGCATTTTATAGGAATTGACTTATTTAATCTTCAAAACAACCCCATGAGGTAGATACTATTATTAACCTCATTTTCCAGATAACAAACTGTGAGAATTAAAGAGAGTGCACAGAAAAAAAAAAAAAAAAGAGCTGAGCGTGTGCACATCAATTTAACAAGATAAAAGTATTGGCTCTCCTCTGGTTTTGTAAACAAACCAGAAGTCATCAAGTGACTTGAAGGAAATAAACACTTTTTAATTGTCCAGCACCATACAAATCAACTTTATATTTATAATCTCATTAGTCCCCACAATAATCCTATGAGGGAAGCATTTTATTCCCATTCTACAGGTGATAAAACAGAGGCTGTGGTGCTCAGTGAGTTGACTGAACCAGCAGGTGGCGCTCCACCAGGCGAGTCCAACAGTCCTGTGTGGCGACTGCATGTTAACCCATGCAGCCGCCACACAGGAGCTACAGAAAGGTTCAAGTTAGGGAGTTTGTGTCTGAACTCACTGTATCTTCAGAAAATGGTCACATTCTTAGTCTGTTTTCTTTACTTGCATTAGCATCATCATTGGACGGTCAAAACAGAGAAGAGTCAGGGAATTAGCAAAGGCTCTTTTGTGTTCAGAATAGCCTTTGACTCTTCTCTCCACAGCCAATCAACCTCTGAGTACTTACTGTCAATGCTGAAAAAATGTTCAAATCTATCCTCCATTATGTCCCCTCTGTAATGTCACAATCACTTTCTAGGGGTTTTCCCATCTCTTACGTATTTTCCTTGTGTCTAACTCCATCTTCCTCGTGGCAGCCAGTCATCATTTGAAAACCACAGCTGCAGGCCCCACCCCTGCAGACTGGGCTTTAGGGCCTCCCGACCACAGAATTCATTAACCCAAGCTCTGCGGCTGGACCCAGACGCTTCCCTCACAAACACCCTTAGCAGTTCCGATTCTCACTTCAAACACCCTACTTAGTTTCTTCCCTTTGCCTGAGCAGGCCCCGCGCTTTCTCCCCACGGGAGTCCTCCTATCCAGCACCTTGACTTACTAAGTCCTACTCCTTCCCGAAACCCCGGCTCAAACACATCTCCTGAATTCAGACCTCTCCGAGGTCCTCTCCTCACCCCTGCACCTCCACAGCATAGCTTGTCCGTCTCTGGTAGTATATACCATATGGAGAAATAGCTTCAGGGGTAGACAAGTAGAAGGTGAGTGGCCACAGGACATGGACTATGTCTTCTCTTTACACCCTCTCAGAAGCTGGCTCATAAGAGGCGCCCAGCCAACCCAACTCAAGTGGAATCTCAGAGACAACGGTGATTATAAAGACATCAGCAATGAGGTGCCAGAGAGGCACCTCATGAGGTCCACAAAGTGAGGAAAGGAGGTCATACGATGCCTGCTTTTCTGGCAAATGAAACAAAAGCTTAGTTCACTGCAAACAGCAAATTATTTGTATTAGAATATATTGAGGTTAAGACAGCAACTCAGGTTTTGCAGTTGCTGCATCTACTTTTCTTTCACTGATCCAGCCAGTCCAGGCAAACTCTAACGAGCCTTCCCATGATAAAGACAGGGAAACAAAATACACCATTCTAGTGAACCTAGTAAAGAATTTTAACTACTATGCATAATGCAGTGCATTCATTAAAATACTTTGTCGTTAGAATGGGTTCAATTCCCTCTGGCAAATGGGGATTTTAGGAAAAGATTCACATTCTGATGCAATGAAAGTGAAACCCACTTACCAATACAGTAGCCAGTTGTCATCTTGATTTCAAAGAGTGCAATGCTGGCTCTGTTTCCCTGTCCCAGCACACCTTCTATTAAAATCTGCGCAACATATGGGGGAAAGGGAGTTAGACTTCAAAATGCCATGTTTCCTTGGTTCCGTATCTCAGCTATTAGTTGGGAGCTGTTCAGCAATTCAAGGCAAAAAGGGACTGTTTGTCTCAGCTAATTGATATCGGATACCAATTTCATGACAGGGCTCATTAAAACAGTGTGTATGGGTGTGTGTGTACATTATACTCAGAACGTGGAGAGGAACAAGATGTCCAATCAACGCTCCGAGTCTGCTGTCTTCCATCCTTGTGCCAAACACCACCTTCGACAGTGCTTTCGGGAACACTACCTGGCTCTGTGTGGACAGGAGAGCTTGTGCCTCTGGGGAAATCCATTCTGAGAATGGCCAGGACCAGAGGGCAGAAGCTTCAGAGGGAAAAAAATTCCTTGGAGGAGGAGGTAGGAAGCATAATCTGAGTAGTGATGTGAAATCATCACATGAGATGGAGGAGGCTCCAATCAATTAACTTGTAGTTTCTACTAAATATATTACTGAAAAATTAGAAAATTTTACACAAGCACAGATAGAAGCATGACAATTTATGTGGTTGATTTCAAGCACTGTTATGGTCCACATTTGGTCCTGTTTCTGAAAGTATTTGCTTTTCCTTAGGTGATGTTAGCTCAGTATTTTGCAACTATGTTGCAAATATGTGTGATAAACAGTTGAGAGGATGCTGTGAAATAGGGAACTGAGACCCTCAGTGCTCCTTCCCTCTGCTCACCCTGATGCAGAGGGCCTCCAAGCAGACAGGGGTAGAGGAGTTTATAGTATTTCAACTCTTTTTAAAGAAGTGGAATGGGATGGGAAACTGGAAAGGGAATTAGGAATGGAGAACATTTTCATGAAGCCTCTACTGTATCCTCAGTGACATATTCTAACTAAATGGCATACTTTGTGGCCGCCTGAATCAAGTCCCCCCCTCCTCCCCTACTTCAATGAGCATTCAATTTCATTTTGCATTTGCTACCTTTCTTTTTCAAGTTGTTCTGATGGAACAACTTCCATCTTTGAAAAGGAATCAGAGCATGTCCTTTAAGTAGTTTTCCTCTTTCAAAGTATTTCATTTTTCCTTTTATTATGGTTAATGGTTTGTTTTAAAATTTGTAGCAAACAAACCATTAGGAAGATAACATAAACATACACCACACACAACTTAGAAGAATGAAACAAAATTATAAGAAATGAGAATACTCCTTCAAACCTCATTAGAAAATAAATTTCCATTGAAGAGGTTGGTTTAAGCCTCATTTAGATTTCTACGGAAGTCCCATTTAAAGAGACAGAAAAGAAATCTGGGAAGAAGCTCTTTTAAGGAATAAACAAAATATTAATTTCCATGTTTGATATTCTTCTCTGAGGCACCTCCTATAAAACATCACACCCTAATACAGGAGACAACTAACTTCAACTGTGGCAGTCTTCTGAAGACCTCAGAGTCGCACAAAGCCACGGAGAAGCCCTGCACCTTCCTCCCAAATTCCACCTGCCTTGAATTTCTTGGTACTGTTTTGCAAATCCAGGCTGGCTATGAGCCAGCTGTCCGAAGGTTCATCAGTGGACCAAAGCAAGCGGTCGAAGCTTTCATCTTCAAATCTCACGTAGAGGTTCAGCCGACTGGGATCTGACAGTGACTCTGAAGACATGGTTATCTGGTAGACCAGTCGGAGGCAGCTCCATTCCTCAGCCTGTAGGTCAGAACTTAGCAGCAGGGCTTTCTCTCCTTGCTTGGCAAAGGAGGTGTCCACATAAATGTAATGGCCTGGAAAGAAAGGAACACAGGAAAGGAAGGGGTCAAGCTTCTATTGGCAGCTCAGGCAACTACATAACCGTGGAGTGAATCTGAGGGCGATGCAATGTGCAGGTGCATTCTGTTAGACCCTTGAATGTTGCCTGATCATTGGATCTCTGCCTTCCTGTGAAAAATTAGAAGGTCCAGCAACACTGAGGCCACTTACACATGACACATGACAGCAACATGCTAGCGCTGAGTAGTGCCGCCACGTCAGAGGTGGTGTGTAGACTCTGTTTTGTGATAATTCCTACTACTCCCCATTACCTCCTGACACTGAAGCTAAGTGTCGTTTCCTGTTAAGTAATGCCAGGCCCACTTAGCACACTTTGTTCAGCATGTGCCAAACTGGTCCCCACAGCCATGTGAGTTTCGAGCCCTGGCTAACAGGCTTCAGAATCTGGAGGAACAGCATGAGCAAGGGAAACACCCGAGACTGCAGTAAACTCAACCTTCTCCTTCCGTAGCTTCCCCTCATACCTAACGATTCAGTCTGCATTTAATGTGCGTCATTGGAGTAGACTGAATTGACTTGGTTCCCTCAGATCCTGAGGCCTAGACAGAAAAAGTACATTGTAACCTAATTTTTTATTAGGAATAAGACTCTCCTTGAGAGTCCCAGACTCTTCCATGACCAAATCTCACAGTTCTGATAACGAAATGAGAAGCACATGCAAAACGTGTGCGATGGGGCTTGGAAAGCTGTGGGCACTCGGGGATGAGCAATCAACACTTCCTTCTCTTCTACCCCCTCCTGCCCTTTCTCACTCCCTCCTCCCTCCACTTTCCCCATCTCCTCTCTGTCTTCTCCTTTCCTTCCCCCTTCCTGCTCCTCCCCCTTCACCTTTCCTTTTTCTCTCTCCATCCCTCTTCCCTTCCCTTGTCCTTTCTCTCCCTGTCTTCCTACTGCTGACCAGTGGCGCTCTGCTGGCTACACCAGAATGTAGAACAGCATTTCCATGGAAAAAAAAAAAGATTGGAACCCAGAACCCTAACTTGAGCCTCCCAAGTGCAGCTCTGGTCATCGGCTTCCCAGAGCAGTGATCCGATCTGCCTGTGGGTCCCAGGGCCCTCTGCCTTTCTGGCTTACTCAGAGGTTTCACATTTGATGGCAGCATCAGAACTGCTGTCTTCCGTCATGTGACCATCTACTCCGCCCCTTGCATTTTGGGCTCCTCAACACTAAACACTTTCTAGGCCCTGAAAGGCTCCTTTGCTTTGCTTGATGTCCTTCACCCCTCCTCCCACGCTTTTTGCCCCAAATGCCAATCTCAGCCAGGATCCTTGTCTCTGTGGCAAGTGCCCGAGTACTAGTACTGAATACTGACAGCCTGCAGTCCCTCTGCTATTGGCCATCCCCACAGTTGGGGCACAGAGAGGGTGTTGTCTTCAGGGAGCCTCACTTGCCCATGAAGGGTTTGAAGGCCAAGACCTACCTCCAGCTAGCAGTCTTCTTAACATAGCAATCACCTGTGGGTGCAAATAGCAACCGCTTCTACATGTCAACTCAGGTGCCTGCTGTGGAAAACTTTGGCCCTTGCAGTAATTGTCACCAACACCTTTGCCTCCTGCATACAGTGAACTTGTTATTGCCCATCTTTTTTTATTTTTATTTTTTTTAGTTGTAGCCATTCTAGTAGATGTGAAGTTGGAAGGCAATTGTACTTTTGATTTGTATTTCTTTAATGACTAATGATGTATGGCATTTTTTCATGTGCTTATTGGTCATTTGCACATCTTCTTTGAAGAAATGTCTAAGTCCTTTGCCCACTTTAAAATTGAGTTATTTTTCTTTTTATTGTTGAGTTATAAGAAATTCTACATATTTTGAACAACAGATCTTAACAGATACATGATTTGCATTTTTTTTCACCATTCTGTTGCCTTGTCACTTTCTTGATGGCGTCCTTTGAAGTACAAAGGTTTTTTAATTTTGATGAAGTCCAATTGTCCATCTTTTCACTGAGTATTTGTGCTTTTGGTATAAATAACCAAGAAACCATTATGTAATTTAAGTTCATGAAGGTTTATTGCCTATACTTTCTTCTAAGAGTTGTATAGTTTTAGCTCTTACATTTAGGTCTTTGATCTATTCTGAGTTAATTTTTGCCCATTCAATTCTCTCAGCACCCTTGTTGAAGGTCGATGGAGCATAGATACAAGGGCTGAGTTTTGCACTCTCAGTCTCTCCCGTTGTTCCGGGCCTGTCTTTAGCCCAGCACCACGCAGCCTTCCTCACCACAGCCTTGTCGTGAGTTTTTAAATCGGTGAATGTGAGCTCTCCAACGGCACTGTCTTTTTCAAGATAGCTTTGATAATCTGGGTTCCTCTAATTTCCAGATGAATGCAAAGAACAGGTTGGGAACAAGGTAAGTTGAAATAACACAAAGCTCACTGTTCTTAATGATAGTCAGTCTTTTCCTTGAATAAACACTCCCAAATATTGCAAGTCTTTGGCTAATTTCAAGTTCTTTAAAAGCTGACTTTGATGATTGTTGCCAGTGTTTTTATTGCTTTTATGCGACAGAATTTTCTGAAGTACGCAATCTGCCATTCCTGCTGACTATACTCACTTTCCACATCTTTTGTAACCAATAAGAACAGAACACAATGGTTCAGAGATGTTAAAAGCAAACACAAACAAAACAGAAAGGCAAAGAATAGCTGAGATCACGTGTGGATGGATTGTTCACAGACGCATCAGCCCAAGGGCCTGGGGAGCTTTGCCAGCTGCAGTGTTGGAGACATGATGACAGGAGGGGTGGAAAGGTCTTCTTCAGATTCTGTTGCTTGGGCAATTTAAACTTATTTGAGAGACATTTATTGGAAATAATAAAGTCTTTATAAGGGGTCAGTCATGGGCCATAACCTCCCAAACAGATACATTTTAGAAGTAAGTCAGAAGTCAAAACCAATAATTAAACCACCCTGCCACTAAGGTCAGGGTCCACATGCCTCAGAGCCTGAACACACCTTCTAGTCACAAGCAGGCATCAGAAAACAGTTAATGGAAGAAACTTTTCTCTTTCAGTGAAGGTCACACTTCATTGCTGGACACATCTGCACAGCTATAGCTCAATGCATTAACAATATACCTCTAATAGCCAAGGCACCAGGTGACAGGTCTAAACCCCAGGACGTCACTGTGGCAGTGTAGTCCGGGCGTGAGTCAGGGGAACTTCTTGACATCCTGGCATCCCTGTGATTTTATTCGCTATGGAATGCACTGTCCTTCAGGTGTGATGGCTGTGCTGGGGTCACTGTGTGGTGCGGTGGGCCCCACCCAGGATTTGCAAAGTATAACCTCGGTTTAAAGCTTTATCATGCATATGCTAACCGTGTCATCAGTTTCCTTCTCTGCCAAATAGGAGTAGTAAAACGGTAGAGTCCTGTTACACATACATTCCTAAAAATATTTACACATCCTAAAAATATTTAGGAAGTCACTCCATGTACTCAGAAAAAAAAAAAAAAAACAACCTAGAAACAATCTGACCACTGCAAAAATACATACACATATGAAAAAACATTTCATATAAGTAGCTACTAAATGAAAAAATATTCATATAAGTAGCTACTAAATGAAATCTGTTTACATATTTTAACACAAAAAAGAAAGTTGGCTGTGTCATGCATAGAAATGGTATAGTATACAGAAAACCATGTACACTACACAGTGTAATTAATTTGGCTAACTTCCCAGGGCACTTTTGACAGCATCCAATTTTCACATTCTCTGCTGAGTTTAGAAGGTAAAGCTCCAGAGAGATATGACTTCATATATATGGGATTCTTGCAAGAATCTGAAGAAACTAATATACATATGTAAATGCTTTGTTATGGTAACGTTAATTGTTATTTATTTCTCATCATTAGGTGTAGGAGTCCTTTACTGTTCCAGAGCTAATAAGAAATTCATTTTGCCTTCTTCCTTTTTTTCTCAATGTGGTTCAGAGCTGACATGTTGATGTGAGAGCAGTCTTCATTCACTTCACCTTAACTGACCCGTTGATGTTGAAATCTACAGCTTTGTCCTCTTTAGGGTGGGGCTCCTCCTGGCTGCCCAGCCTCAGTGGTTCTGCTCCTCACAGGTAAGCCCCCTGCCTCTCACCCAGAATTAATCATCATCTAAAGTGGAATTCAGCATATTTACCTGCAGTGTGATTCTGGCTGAAACCTCATAACCCATGTCTAATACCAATCCCTAATGCTCTATTTTCTTAGTTCTTAGTGCCTTGCATGTCTAAGACAAGGACTCTACTTGTTTGTTTATTTGTTTGTTTGTTTGTTTTGGGCAACTTCATTCCCAGGGCTCAAGCTTATCCCCTGAACTCAGGTAAAGACCTTCTGAAGATATCCTGAATGCATTATTGCCTGAAGATATTCTGAATGCCTTATTGCCTCTCTGGACTGGGTCCTGCCTGTGGAAGCACTATAGTGAACTGGGTAAAAGTGTGTGTATCTCCTGCCAGCCAGATGTTGGTTCAAATTCCAGTCACACCATTTACAAATCATGTCACTTTGGGCAAGTCGCTGACCTGAGATTCACTTTCTTCATCAGTAAGATGGGGGTGCTAAATATTCATGCTGCAGAGTTTTTAAAAAAATCAGATAAGAAAATGTCAGGAAAACACTGCACAGTGCTCAAGGGCACAGGGTAAGCTCTTACAAATGTTAGCTCTTACTCTTTCAGATGTCCAGGCAACATGGTCTTCTGAGGGTTAGCCCACCTCCCATCCCCTATTGGACCTCCCTGATACTAACTGCTGCTTGACCCGCCTGCTGCCTACTGCCCTCCCCTCCTCATACCAACTTCTGCCCACTGAATAGAAGATCCACTCTCCTGAGTGCCCCCTTTACTGCAATGGGCACAGCTTTTTCCAAGTCCCAATGCCCTCTAGGTTGTTCCCTCCCAGTGACCAACTGTGTTCTCAGCTACGACAATCTTTCCAGGGGTCAATCATGTGATCAAATCAGCCTGGACAATAATGCATGCAAAGCATCTAGCAAATGTTCATAAGGTTTTGGGTGTTTTTTTGTTCTAGGTTTTTTTTTTTTTTTGCAAAGAACTAGATACCTATTGCAGAGAGAGGAAGTTTCCAGGGAACTGCATCCTTAATTATGTATAAGCCATCAGCTTATGTTTTGAAGAAATCTTGCTTTCTTTGCACATCAAAGGCTTTCCAAAAATTAAAAAGTCAAATTACTAAATATGTGTAGGAAGGCAATGGGCACGAGAGTCTCAAACACAGTTGATTTTGCTATAAGAGATTAAATGATACAGCATTCCCCAAGTGCCAAAAATTATATTAAATATTGGGATTGTTAAGATCTGATTGTTTTTTCCATCAGTAAGACTCATGATTATTTATAAATCTACTGATTACCTCAGGAAGAAGAATATTCTGGTCTGAAATCATCTAAGAAAAATCACAAGTTTCTTTGAAATGCATAAAGTGTTCTCACCTTCTGCTTGAAGTTTCCAACTTTGCTATTATTCTCTGTAGTTTATTTAATAAACCTCTAATGAATATAATTTTTTTAAAGATTTTATTTATTTATTTATTTTTAGAGAGGGAAGGGAGGGAGAGAGAGAGAGAAACATCAATATGCAGTTGCTGGGGGACATGGCCTGCAACCCAGGCATGTGCCCTGACTTGGAATCAAACCTGCGATGCCTGGTTCGCAGCCTGCGCTCAATCCACTGAGCTACACCCACCAGGGCAAATGAATATAATTGTAATCATATGAAAATAAACATAGATGTTTAAGAATTCATCTCAAATCACCTGTTACTAAACAAAGATCCAAAGGGAATGAATGAATATTCACTGTGCCGCAGGCACTAAATTTTTGACATATGTTCTTCCTTCTTAAAACTGACAAATGATCCTATCAGACGGGAATTACCATGTTATAAGGCAGGAAACAGAGACGCATGAAGCTTAATTGAGCAATCCAAGGTCACAGCTAGTAAACCAAGGTCTAGCACAAGTCCATGCATTTCCCCTGGACCATGCTACCTCCAAATATTTCCTTGTCTGTCTGTTCATTAATATACCTTTTTATAATTGTATTCACCTTTCTATAGCAGGAAAGCAAAGCTGCCTCCTTTTTCCTTACACTGGGAAGCTGATGGGATGCATGTTTCTGTACGGAAGCTCAAACAGGCTCTTCCACACATGCCTTTCCTGTTGATAACACAATAACCAAGTTAACTTTCCTACCACATTGTCTCAAATCTAAAAGCTTTTTAAACATGTCAAGTTTTCTAACATTGAGGTAGGTCTTATAATTGATCTACATCTGTCCCCATCCCCCAAAAGATGTAAACAAATTGATGGTTAGAATCAGTGGATACAGAATAAGATATTTGCACCGGCACTTTAGTTAGTGACAGTGAACAGAGAGACCCCTCCAAGTTTTGGGCTCAGAGGACGCCAGGCATCGTGCCCTGTAGATTCTTCTGGGGAATAGAGCATGAAGATGAAGGGTTATGGAGCCACACTCAGCATGAGGGCAACAGTGGCCGCCCAGAGACCTGTGAGTATCAGCCTAATGTGTAAGGCACAGCTCGGAACTTCAGCTCACTGTCTTCATGAATATTTACTGATGTGCACTGAGCAGAAGGCACTATGTGTACATCTTATAAGTAATGTATTTTTATGCTGGATTTGGACCCCTAACTGTCAAGCAACAAGGTGCTTCATGCTATTCAACCTAAATAGGTCCACCAGGCTCCCAGTCTCCTTGCTGGATTAGAAAGGATCTCTCTCCAGGGTTTTGCAAAGTACACCCCTTTTCAATAAGTAATTTTGATGGAAATGGCTTCTTTTCTTCCTTTTCCTCGTATATGAGGTCCCTAGTAATGACCCAAGTTCAAAAAATTTCTCATTTCCACATAAAAAAAACAGCATGAAAGTCTTGGCTTCTGGAAAGCTTCTGTGGCTAAGGAGATGGGATTTAAGAGATAGGAGCTTAAATCTAAATCCCCCAGAAATCAATGCACTGAGGAAGGTTAATTTACAGTGCTTTATAGTCAAGTCCCACTTCTGAAATGTGATGGGGAAAATGATCTATCACTGAGAGGTGGCTAGTACTTGCAGTGCTACCTTTGTCCCAAGTGGTAAGAAACCCCTCCCAAAACAAAACCTCTCCTAGTTTAGCAAAGAGGTTGTATCTAGTTCAGAGGAACATTTCCAATACGGTTTTACCTAGGGAAAAAGGAAAGCCTGCATCTAAAGAGCAGCGTAAAGGGGCCACGTGTGAGCGTGGTGCTGTCCCAGCACACAGGTGGGAACTGACTTTCCAGCTGTCCTGTATTCAGGTATCAAGACTTTGCTCTTCTCACTGATGGAGCTAGGGTTTTGCCTATGACAGCAGAACTTCCATAGAAGCATGTCAGGGCTGGAAGGGACCTTGATGTTCACTAGGGTCAGAGGAGGTTTTTTTCCTCTAGTGTCACTTAGGATTAAAGTGGAAGAAGACCGTGAGGCCCAGAGCAGACTCAGTGAAGAGTGCCGCCATCAGCTGGCCCTGCGCTGGTCCTGGGACAGGGCCAGGGCAGGCCGACAGGCTCCGGCTCTCCCTCTCATGAACTCAGCAGCTCCTCCCACATCTGAGGGGTTTGGCCTTTGGGGAATGAGAATTTCCACAGGAAGTTTGGGGCACCTTCCACTTTAGAGGTGGCCCTTGTTTATAAAAGTACACGGGAGCAGCACTAACCTCTCCGACTCTCCTTTGGTCTTAAAGTGTGTTCCCCCTTGATTTTAAAGTGCGTCCTTTCTCTGGGTCCCTTGATCACCCACTCTCATGATTTTGCTCTGACTTCCCATCTGCTACTTCTCAGCCTTCCCTGTGAACTTTTGTACCTTGTCTCTTTGGCGTCTGTACTTCACTGGGTCTGGGTCTGGTTTCTTTACTCTGCTGAGCCTTCCTCACTGTGGCAGAACTGCTGATCACCTACCCAGATCCATTATCCTCTGCTCTCCCCACCCCATAATTTGATTGATGCAGGTGATGTCCCCAGCCAAGATATTGCCATTGTCATGTCACCCTTGCATGTAGAGGTGGTGACGGCTAAGTTCTAGAAAGAGATGGGGAAGAACGCTGTGGGATGGGGCTTTCACAAACAGCTTTTTAAAGGTGACCTGACTCAGGTGGCATGCCCCTTTGGTCCTTTTGCCTTTCTCTTTCTTCCCATCTGAGGTATAGGGGCAACGTCACAGTGTCTATCTTATTGTAACCAAGAGGTGACAAGGTAACCAACTCATCCCAGTTAGCCTGGGACATTCTGGCTTTAAAATGGAAAATCCCATGTTCTGGGAAACGCCTCGATTCCCAGCAAACTGACACAGTTGGTCACCCTAGCATGTGACCCTGAGGAACTGAAGTCATTGCTGTAGGTGGGGTGGGAACACCAAGGACCGGGGTTCAGGCCCATGTGGTGGAATCTTCCGGCGAATCTGGATTTCCAACCTCTGTACTTGTCATTACAAAAAAGGGAAACAAATCCCAGTTTAAGCAAGTTATTCAGTATTTTCTGCTACACATTCACTTATAGTCTAAGACTTCCAGCCTCATTTTTATACAGTGTCTTTCATACCCAAATCTGTGTCACAGGCCCAACCTTATTAACATCCAGACCCATGCATCTAACTTCCCGTCGGGCATCCCCACTTGGACACACCACAGACGCTTAAACTCTGTCCCCCAAATCCTGCTCGTCCTCTGTGTGCCAAACCTGAGTGAACGGAGACCCCGACTGACTATCTAACAACCAGGGAAGGAATCTCAGCAACTTCATGGATTCCTCTATCTCCCTCCTTCTCCAAAATTCCATTAATCTTGATACCTTAATATCCCAAATTGCTTTCAAAGCCATTCATTCCACCAACTTCTCTCCACTGCCCCGTTTAGAACACCATCTTTTTTTTTTTTTAAAGATTTTATTTATTTATTTTTTTTAGAGAGAGAGTGGGGGAGAAAGAAAGGGAGCGAGAAACATCAATGTGCAGTTGCTGGGGGCCATGGCCTGCAACCCAGGCATGTGCCCTGACCGGGAATTGAACCTGCGATGCTTTGGTTCGCAGCCCACGCTCAATCCACTGAGCTACGCCAGCCAGGGCAGAACACCATCTTTTGTCTGGATTATTGTCATAGCCGCACAACAGGTCTCCCCATGTCCGTCTTGCCCCACTCCAATCTGATCTCAGCACTGTACCCAGTGTTAGTTCTGCGGTGCCAAACTGATCCTATTACTTCCTGGCCTGAAGCACTTGAGGGGACCCTCACAGTCTTTGACACGTAAGGCTCTGGTGTTTTTAACCACCACACCCTTTTAATAGTCTAATCAGCAGCCACAGAATTTTAGTTCCTCTAAACTAGGGCACCACACCCTCTCTTGCTTCCAGGCCTTCTCACAGGCTGTTTCTTGTATCTAGGATAGGCTGTCATCTCCCTTCCTCCGTTCATTGCACTACTTCCTGCCTCCCTTCCTAGCTCACTCCTACGCTTCATTAAGGTCTTAGCTTAAGAGAGCCACTAAGTACGATGCGCAATACACAACCTAGACAACTGTACACAGCGGTCTTGTATAGATACTGCTTTTTTTTCAGGCAGGATACGTGAAGTATTCCTCACTAGGTTTTAAGTATATAAGGCCATAGGCCACATCTACCTGCCTGCCTACCTTACTGTATATTTTTAAATAAATGAGTTGACTTCTTCCTGACATTAGATTTATCTTATGTTTCCTATAAAGCATACATGAAAACCCTCCTACTAGGGAGAGTTCTTATTAGTTTTGAATTTCATATACTTATTCAATATACTCTTATTTTAGGAAATGTATTTAATGAGAGCTGTGACTTTCCTAGTAACTCATACCACATATTTTCACATGTCTTCCCACTGTGAACATAGAAACACAAATTCCCATGATATCAGATATATACAGGATTTTAAAATACACAATTCTTTGCCGTTCTGGAACACAGAGTTTGTGGGAAACATTCAAAAAGTGTTTCAGTGTGCAAAATGTCCAGATCCAAGGGAGCTCTAGTTTTATCAGCCGTGAATTTGGAGGAGGGGCTCCCAAGTGCAGAGCTCAGTGATACATTGGGAAGTGACGAGGTCAGCATTGCCAAGAGGTCTCAAATGACACTCTGGTTGCCCCTGCCAACAGGGAAATTATTTTCATTTCATGCCTAACGCTGCAAAAGTAGTCTTGGAAGATTATGAAGCTGAAGTCTCACAAAAATAAAGCAAAGCCAGGAGGGAATCTCCAGTGTAAACAATCTGCCAACATTCGAAACCACTGCTTCAGAGTTTGTTCTGCCCTTTTCCATAGGGACTGGGAAGGGTGTAGCTCTAAACCCTGCTGGCCCCGGTGGTGGTTTCAGAAGAGAAGTTTACCTTAGCAACTCCCAACAGAAAACCAGTGATAACCCCACCATGAAAGGTCATGGGGTATTTGGAAAGGAAGCTTCACTTTGTGTGTGTTTTGTGATGCTGAGTCGGCTCCGACTCCTGGCAACTCTGTGAATGAGTGATGTTCACAATGTCCTGTCCTCAGCAGCCCTGCTGAGCTCCTACAGACTCCTGCCTGTGGCTGCCTATGCGGAGTCCATCTGGCTCCCATCTGGTCTTCCTGTTTTCCTGCTGTTTCACCTTCCATAGCATTTAGCAAAGTGGTATGAAAATATAAGAAAGGTTCTATTACCTGATAGTGTTTGTTTTTATCAAAGATCAGTTCTCAGAACACATTTTCACTACATGACTTGCCAGGTGGGGAAGATATTCCTTGGGAACTTAGATATGGCCCTCTATTTAAGGGAAAAGAATTGTGGAGGGCAATGGCCTTGGGATACCAAAAGTGACTGAATTCACTCTTCAGGTTTCCTGTATCTGGAAGGACAAAAGCATTTTCCCATGGAAGAGGTGCTCACCCACAAGGAAGTTTTGTTATTTTGACTTGCAAGAGATTCTAACTCTCTATTTACCAGTTCTGCTAGTACCACCACTGAGAGCACAGCTGAGTGTTCGTGCGCATGCATTATGCAGGCAATTCTGTCAAACAAAGAGATTCATACCCACTTCAGCTTCATTCAAATCAAAATACAATAAGAGTGCCTATGAAAATTTCACCATGGCACAGGTATATAAATCTGAATTTACATATATTTTATACATAAATCGATACATATTTACTTTTATTTGTACTTTCTTATTTCAAATTCTGCATTTTATGCTTATTATAAAGTATAAAAGCAAGTAGGAGCAAGAATACTCAACTTAAAAGAAATTATAGCTATAGAGATATACACATTTCATTTTGTTGCTTTATAGAGAAGATGTAATTTACACTGGTGTGAGCATAAGAATAGGAAGATGAGTTTTAATGAAAAATAAACCTCATAATATGTGTAAAATGAGTGATCTGATCTAGATTAGTGGCTTTAAAACATTTTGTTTTTGAAACATAATTGAACACAGAAGTTCATCTATTAACAGAGCAAAAAAGAGTGGGTGTGATTGCCAAGTTCTCTAAGTAGCTTTATACAGTCATTTGTTGTCCAGGGCGAGTTTGCCTACTACCTCTCTTCTCTCCCAAAGAGCTCCTTCCCGGCGCCGCTGAGGCCTGTCCTGTGGACCCGGGGATGGTTTCACAGACCCGGACGTCCAGGCTGAGACGTCGTGCTGCCTGCTGAGCAGCTGGGTCCTGGATCCCACTCGGACTGCCAGATTAAACAATTTAAAATACTTAAGTATCTCCTAAATATTGCATGGGACATATTTACCCTAAATATGCTGTTTGTCTGAAATTCAAATTGAACTGGGCTTCCTGTATTTTGTCTGGTAACCACAGGCTCCAGAACAGTTAGTTTTCTGTGAAAAGAAACATCGATTTGAGGGTTACTATTGACTCTCCTAGATTAAAGGTGCTGAGACTGAGGTTCCTTCCTCCTCCCCACTTTCCCCCTCACTTTTGCACCCCCGGTGTTTAGGGCCCCCTGAAGGTTCTGCGAGTACTGGTCTGCACACATGTGCCTTATTCCAGCACAGCCACGGGCCTCGGGAACGGAGGAGCAAAGCACACGAGTGATGTCTCTCAGGGCCCCAGGCCTGCACTCTCCATGTGGACTCAACATTTCTTTCTTTCTTAGCATTGTTTTTGGAAGAGATGGTACAGAGTGGTGCATCACTGGAAGGTACAGGACAGTGAACGTAAGTAAGGAGCACTCTCATCCTGGATTCCTCAGACATCTTTCCAGAGATACACATACTAACACATACAGACACATGTCTAGACAGAGCCTTTTAGTTTTTATGAGTATCATTAACATACAAAACACTCTTACATATCCTGAGTTTTTTCACTTAGTGTATCTTTGGAGATTGTTACAAGATCTATGCATCATCTATCTGTCTACCTAGAGTTACCTCATATTTTTAAGCTGTTGCCTACCTTCCCATTACATAAATATACCATAACTTAATTAGTGCCCCAGCTATGTACATTCCCATTTCCTTCTATTTTTAGCTATTGAAACAATATCACAATAAATCTCCTCGTACCATTCACTAAGTACATATTTCTGAGTATAGCTGTGGGAGAAAGTCCCTAGAAATGGAACTGTGGAATAAAAGGGAAAATGCATTCATACTTTGGTAAAATATTCCTAAATTTTCCTTCTTGAAGTTGTACCAGTTAATGCTTCCAGCAGCAACAGAGGGGAGTCTTTTTCCCATTCTCACCAATCCAGGGTATGTCACAATCTTTTTGATATTTGTCCATCTGATAAACATATGGTATGCTGCTATAGTTGTAATTTGAATTTCTTTTTAATATAAGTTAAACATTTTTTATATGTTTAAAAGCCATTGGCATTTCCTTTGTATATTGTCCTTGGTCCACCTTTCCATACAGTTGTTAGTTTTTACTAATGGTTTACAGAAATTCTTTATGTATTAAGGACATTAACCTAATATCTGTTTTATGTGTTGTTCTCCTAGTTCATCATTTGTCCTTTGATTTATGCTGTTTCAGTGCAAACTGAGGTTAGGGAAAATATCCTTATTTTTAGTAGCACACATAATACCACCACTAACTGTCACAGCTACCACTCTCAGGAAAGCTAATTATGAGCCAAGCCCCGGGAGGATCGATGAAGTGCTATCTCCTGAAGTCATCAAAGCAGTGCGATGAGGAGAGGACAGCTGAGTCATTGCTACCAATGGTTGCTAAGATTTATTTTGGTCTCAGAGGTGGACTGACTGGAAACACAACAATGTGGAGATTCTCTTTTATGTCATCTCAAGTTTTCAGTTAACCTTCTTTCCCCACGCCCCCCACGCCACTCACTCTTCTTTCTTCTCATCTCCTCTTCCTCCAAGCACCCCTCCCCTCTCCACAGATCCTGGGTAGCTCTGATGGAAGAGCCTGCTTATAATCCCCTGAGGTTTCCTGCCAGCTCTCACCTGTTCCCCACTAGGATGTAAACTACATAGTAACCCCAAACTTACAGAGCATGGAGAAAAAATTTTAAGATGTAAAAAAATTCAAATATAAATCAAGTGAAAGCTCTAATAATGAATTGATAGGCTAGGGGGCAGGGGCACTTGCAGAGTTGGACAAAGCAGGAAGCTCCACATTCCTTCTGCTCATGTGTCCAGCCTTGTGAAGGCTGTGCCGGGCAGCAGAGGCCCTGCTGCAATGTGAGGCGCTGTGAATTTTAGGGGGAAACCGGCCACGATTTGACATTGAAGGTATAATAAGTTACTACTCTGTTAGCCACGAGTCTTTGGGAGGTGGTGTGGCTGCTAGAAAGAACGTGGTTTTAGAATCAGTTCTTACTTTGATAACAGTTCAGCTAATCAGGGCATGACTTCAGGAGTTATTTAACGCCTCCAAACCTCAGTTCCTCAGGTGTAAAATGGGATAATAGGTTCCTCTCAGGGACGGAAAGTGCCTAGCATAGTGCCTGCTACAATTCAGATTCTCAATAAAGCACAGTCTCAGATTTCACCTCTCTCAAATCGTTATTAATCTACTCTATCCAAGAACTTTTACCCTGAAATCATGTATATCAGAGTTCACTGAAATTCTGTATTTTATGCTGCCATTTTGGGGGTTTTACCACATACATGTACTAGAAATTTTTTTGGAAGTTTTATTATCCATAAAACTTAGGAGTGACTCTGTTGGTTAATCCAATATGTTTTTATAAAACATGCATAAATTATGTCAATATATATAAAACTGGATGAAATATATTCATAATTAGGAAAATAAAAATATGACCATGTGTCACCTAAAATAATCTCATGAGCCACTGTGGTATGCATGCCACACTTTAAGAAAGAAACACTAACTTATTTGAAAGGTACTATTATATTTTCAACATTTCAGTTTCAAGACATGGGCATGGAGGTCCAGACAGGATGAAAAATTTGATCAAAGTTCAACCAATTTGCTGCAGAATTGAGACAAAAACCCGATTTCCTGGATTTCCAGTTCCACATCCCCATGAGTCAGTCTCCTAAAAAGTCCACAGCTGAACCCTAAAGCGGAGCCTGGCTGGGAAACTGCAGGGGCAACACTGTGGCTCCCTAAGGCAATCTCGTTCTGCCACCACTGTTGTTCTTCTAGGAAACCTGAAAGGGGCCTTTCCCTCCCAGAGCACACCCAAGAAGGCACACCTGAGCTGACCTAGTCATCGTCCTGGCTTGGCATGTACAAGTATGCCGCCCAGGGGGAGATGGGATGGAGACGGACAGAGCAATTGGGGGTTTTCAATACTACGTGCTATTTAGAGTTTTCTGGAAGTTATCTGACCTTAGTTCATCTAAGGTCAATACTCTCAAATATATCAAGCCCTCTAGTGTATCATTAGCTGGACATTTCTACCAATTGCCTCTAAAAGTACAGGATATGCTTAAATTCTATGCTTTTTAAAAAACCAAGAAATCCCAAGGGACTCCCTAATTGAGCAATAATAAAATAAAAGAGTCCCTAACAGAGAGGAGTGTGAGGCCCTGAGAAGAGTGCAGGCTGCCCTGCAGTGAGCCCTCTTACCTGTTTCTAAGTAATAGCCTCAAACGCCTATGAAGAGTTGAGGATGTTGCTGTAGGTGTGTGCTATTTTTACCTTGCCAGCCTTCATTTCCTCATACTTTTAGTTAATAGCATCCTGGTTTTTCCCTGGGGAAACTGCCACTCCTTATTGAGGAGAGCTGAGCCCAATCTCCCCTTCCTGGGGTGGCCACAAAACCCAGGCTTGACCAATCAGATCATTCAAACCTTTTGGCCACTGTGATTGGTTCAGGGATGAGCATATGGTGCAACACAGGTGTATAGGCTCAATTATGAGAATTTTGTTAGAGGTATTGGGAGGAAGAAGCTTTCTTCCCATAGGAACTCTCAGCTACAAGAATGTGGGGTGCCTCCACCTGCTGGAGTCCAGAAGAAGGCCCCCTGAAAATGAAGCCAGCTTGACAGGAGTCAGAAGCAAGAGCTATGAAGAGAGGGAGGATGAACCAGATGGTAGTTTTAAGTACCCAGTTGCACCTGAAGCCAGGTATCCCTGAACTTTTTATTTATATTAGGTGATCAAGTCCTTCAGTTTAAGCCAGTTTGAATTAGAGTATATTTTACCTGGGGACAAAAGAAGCCTTGTCAATATAGAAGTCCGAGTGAGTGTATAATGTGTTGGTTACAATCATGAGGAAATAGGGAAAAGGAAAGAGAGAGGCAAATATTGTGATCTGGACAGTGGAAGATGGTCAGAAGACCAGCATCTTGCCTCAGCTTTGTTCCTACTTAACTGTGTGTCCTTGAACAGCAAGTTCACTTCCCCAAGCCTCAGTTTTCCCATCTATAAAGTAAAGAAACTGAACAGAGCTCTGTGGAGCCCTGAAGTGCCTCTGGAGATGGGAGGGTAATGGGGACCTACGTTCCCAGACTTCCTTTTTGTGGGACTCACTCTCTTTTTATCTATATTATAAGCCATTACCCCTTGCGAGGTTTTGTTGCAAGGATGGATTCTGCTGCTAGGAAGGATTAGCTCATTCACTCCATTTCTGTTTATATTGAAGTCTAAATTGAGTTAAGGCTCAGCTGGGGCCAGTAAAGAACATAGTGCCTCTGTGCTAGGAGTTGGTGAGAAGCCAAGGTCAAGAACTCAATCCCTGAAGAGTTTGTTGGCCTTCCCCAGACATAAAAAAAAATGTCTGGGGACTTCCGGCTAAGATGGAGGCATAGGTGGATGCACTGTACCTCCATGCACAACCAAGATAGGAACAACAACAATTTAGAAGCAGAATAACATCCAGAACTGACAGAAAATTGATTTAAATGGAAGTCAGACAACCAAGAAGTTGAAATAGACCTGTTCATCCAGACCGGTAGGAGGGGCGAAGTTGGGCAGCTGGGCGCAGGTCGCAGTGCTGAGAGCAGGGTTGGGACCGGGCGTATAAGACATCCGAGGGTGTGTAAGGCATCTGGGGAGTGTAAGACCGCAGTGAGTGGACCCTGAGTGGGCTTGTGGCAGCTGGCAGGCCCCGGCAGAGGGGTGGCACCTGGCAGACCCAGTGAGGCGGAGATTGTAAAGCAAGGCAGTGTGCGCAACTCAGGATCCCGGCGCTGGGAAATAGAGCCTTGGGACACTGATCAAGGACGCCTGTGGAAGTTGAGGCGAAGGGAGAGACACCGAGCCTCACAGGAGAGGTCCTTGGAGGGTCCCACGGTGTGCACAAGCCCACCCACACGGGAATTGGCACCAGAAGGGCCCAGTTTGCTTGGGGGAAGCAGCAGAAGGGACTGAGGTCCCACGGAGAACAGAGCAACCGCCATTATTCCCTCTCGACCCCGCCCCCACATACAACGTCACAACCCAGCGATGGGGGGGGGTGCCTCATCCTGGTGAACACCTAAGGCTCTGCCCCCTACTGTAACAGGGGCAACCAGACCAAAGTGAGAGAGAGAGAGAGAGAGAGAGAGAGAGAGAGAGATGGCTCAAACAGAACAAATCAAAGCCCCAGAACTCATTCTTTTAAGCATCCGAGAAATAGCCAACCTATCAGATGCACAGTTCAAAACACTGCTGATCAGGAAGCTCACAGAATTGGTTGATTTTGGACATAAATTAGATGAACAAACGCAGGCTACGATAAGAGAAATGAAGGAAAATGCACAGGGAATCAATAGTGATGGGAAGGAAACTGGGAATCAAAACAATAGAGTGGACCAGAAGGAAGAAAGAAACAACCAAACAGGAAAGAATGGAGAAATAAGAATACAAAAAAATGAGGAGAAACTTAGGAACCTCCAGGACATCTTTAAACGTTCCAACATCCAAATTATAGGTTTACCAGAAGGGGAAGAGGAAGAGCAAGATATTGAAAACTTATTTGAAAACATAATGAAGGAGAACTTCCACAATCTGGCAAAGGAAATAGACTTCCAGAAAGTCCAGGAAGCTCAGAGAGTCCCAAAGAAATTGGACCCAAGAAGGAACACACCAAGGCACATCGTAATTACATTAGTCAAGGTAAAAATGAGGGAGAGAATCCCAGAAGCAGCAAGAGATAAGGGGACAGTAACCTACAAAGGAGTTCCCATCAGACTGTCAGCTGATTTCTCAAAAGAGACTTTACAGGCAAGAAGGGGCTAGAAAGAAGTATTCCAAGTCATAAAAGACAAGGACCTACATCCCAGATTGCTCTATCCAGCAAAGCTTTCATTTAGAATGGAAGGGCAGATCAAGTGCTTCTCAGATAAGGTCAAGTTAAAGGAGTTCATCATCACCAAGCCCTTATTTTATGAAATGTCAAAGGGACTTATCTAAGAAGATAAAAAAAAGCCATGTATAGTAAAATGACAGCAAACTCACAATTACTAACAATCACACCTAAAACAAAACCAAAAGAAACTAAGCAAACAACTCGAACAGGAACAGAACCACAGAAATGGAGATCAC